>JALMGA010000029.1:4260000-4411714 GCA_023333525.1 Aspidoscelis tigris stejnegeri | reverse complement strand
GTAAGGGAAGGAAGGAAGGAAGGAAGGAAGGAAGGAAGGAAGGAAGGAAGGAAGGAAGGAAGGAAGGAAGGAAGGAAGGAAGGAAGGAAGGAAGGAAGGAGGAAGGGAAGGAAGGAAGGAAGGAAGGGAAGGAAGGAAGGAAGGAAGGAAGGAAGGAAAGGAAGGAAGGAAGGAAGGAAGGAAGGAGGAAGGAAGGAAGGAAGGGAAGGAAGGAAGGAAGGAAGGAAAGGAGGAAGGAAGGAATGGAGGAAGGAAGGAAGGAAGGAAGAAGGAAGGAGAGGTATCATAGCTCACTTTATGGCATCTCTAGGAAGGAAGGAAGGAAGAAAGGAAGGAAGGAGGGAGGAAGGAGGGAGGGAGGGAGGGGGAAGAATTTGCTATTTTTCATGTCTTATGATGTTAATCATATTTTTGTTTTGTCTTCTTGCAAACTACTCAAGCAACTCTATTGGAAAAGCACTATCAACTTGTGACAGTCTAAAGTCATCTCTAGACTTTTTACCAAGCTGAAAATAATCTATATAATTATCCAGCATATATGTTAAGTGATTAATAACAAAGGTAAATTTCAACTTTAGGTAAATTAGTTAAATTTTAAACAGTTTTTCAATGTTATTACTTATTTTATTTTATATTCTAAATGTTTGTTTATATTTGCCTATGTTTGTTCCTCTTACAAGTACAGTACTAAAATTTAATATTAAATTTAAAAGGAAAAATAAATGATGCAATACAATATAAAAAGAAACTGCCCTGATGCAAAACACATGTCAAGGAGGTCAACCTCCAAAGGTAAATAATTCCTAGCACACCTCAGTCCTACAGTGGCAGAGGGGTTTTGTTATTCTGATTATAAATTTATTGAACTACAAATTAGAACTGAATATGTTACAGCTACCTTAGTAGAGGGCAAACGTAGATAACGATGTCACAATTCCTGTTAGCTGCCCAGATAAATCTATGCAGTTTTCTTGGCTATATAGAACTCCCCCACCATTGCCTGCTTCCTACATTTTTTCCTTTTTTATTTCTAATTGGTAACCTATGGTCCTGGGATCTCCTGGTGGTCACTTATCCAATTATTATTCAGAACCAAACTTGCCTAGTCTCTGAGATCTGATCAGACTGACAAAAGGCAGCCTCGATGTTAAGGCTTATTTCCTGAAACGGAATGAAACTTAAAAATGGGTCACTAACTTGTTAAGTATTTGCCTAGCTCAGTTCAAACACCAAATTAAGAACTAAGACAAATTGTTCAAAATTTGATTGTTCTAGCCTTTAGCATTCAAAAGGGCCCCTCTCATTAAAGCTTCAAAATCTGGAGCAGCGCGAATTTATTCCAGGGCAATTATCAGCACTGAATTTGCATCTGAACTTCGAAAAAAGTATATAAAAGGAGCAGAGATTTCAAGCAGATGAGCTGGGTTTCATCAAGCTTGCCCCAAATTGATTCAGATGTGCATTGTGCCAATGAACCTGTAAAACCCAGTCTTTTACAAAAATAATTGTGGCCCTTTTTGCATTGGGGCCGATTCTGGATTATATTTTCCAATGGGGATTTGGCATCCACAAGCTAGTGTCGGCCAGTGGCAGGGGCTACCGCAGTCTGCACTAGGATGTAGATGGCAGGCCACCATTCTGGGGTATAATCCAGATTAAGGCCCAATGTAGACGGACTCTCTCTCTCTCTGCTAACTCTATCCAGCTGTATCAAAAAGCACCATTGCAAATTAAACACACAGGACCCTGACTTCAGCCCTTTCTGTATTTAGCTAAATTAATCTGTATTAACTAGATCTGTATTAGCTAAATCCAGATTAACTAGATCCAGATCAAACACAGGCTGAGGCAGGTACCAGCAGCGATGTAGACCACATTTCTGATCTGAGGTGCTTTTGCACTTGGCCTTGTGGTCAACAATAGGTTAACATCTGGGCAGGTGCATCTGCACTTGCAGAAAGCATTTACAACCTACCTGCCCAGATGTTGCACAAAATTGTACACCATGTGCACAATAGCCTTAACCTGAAATTTACCTGTCCCATCCAGCACACAACCATTTGCACCGTTTCCAGTGTGAGGGAGTCATCTGAGGTGCTGCGCAAGTGCTACCCGAAAATTTGATTCAATTTGAATCTTTAAAATTCAAATAAAAACAAAATGCGATTTCAATTCAGCAAATCTGAATCTATTTGTTTGAATTTTTTATTCGAATTTGCACCTACAAATGTCGACAATATTCGTAGATGCCTGTATGCATCTTTCCTGCATCCACACCCATCCGTAAACATCCGTATGCATCCCCTAGTTATCCCGTATGCAACCCGTTTTCATCCCGTACAGATCCGTACAAATACATACGGATGTGGGAAAGGCGTGAATCTGCAAGTACGCATTGTGTACTGCGAACCCGTACACATGCAAATGTCTGGATAATCTGAACAAATAGATCTAAAATTCGAAATTCATTTGAATCTTCAAATTCAAATTTATGGGCATTCGATTCAAAATCGAATGTCGAAATTCGGCCAGATTTGATCGAATTTCGAATGTCTTCAAATATCTGTGCTACACCCCTAGCTCGGAGCATCATCACTGCTGTCATGATGGCACCAGTGCATGCGCAGTCAGGTCTGGCTCCGCAACCAAGATGGCGGTGCCCCATCAGTGATCAGACACGCAACCAGACACAGGTAAGTCTCCGGGCATGTGGGGTTTAGTCTAACATGTACTAGCATTCCCAAGTGCAAATGCAATTACACCTTAGTCATTAATGCACTTTTATTATCTGTGCTCAGGAAGCCAAGTGCAAAAGCAGCCCTGGGTCTACTCTACTCCCATGCAAACAATGTGTTCTTTGCAGTTCCTTAATCCAGATTAACAAATCAGTGCAGACATGAGCTGAATCCCCACAGCAAGCTTATTTCGCTTTCCCCAAACCAAAATAATAGAACCGGATGCAAACGTGAATTTGCCTGATCCCATTACTTTTAACTTAATCGCGTTGGATCCGGATTCTGAGGATCATACGTGGCGTATGTGACTCAAGGTGGGACTCAAGTGGCTACTTTTTAAAAGCCGCTTTTCGGGGCTGCCCTGCCCTCTTCCTCCTGGCATGGACGCGCTACCCATAAGGGACCCCTTCACGGAGCCTAACTGGGTGGCTGGGTGGCTGCCGCTTCCATGGATGGAGGAAAAACGGCAGCGGGTAGCCAGCGACTCTTTCCCCTCCTCTCCCCATTGCTCAGGGCACACAGCAGCAGCGGCAACTAAAACCCCTTTGCTTTAAACATTCACATTCAGCTGCTTTCCTCCCTTCCTTTCCCTTTCTAAAGTCAGAACTTTTAGAATTGCACAAAATTGCAACACTGTTATCAGGTAGAAGTGGTTCCATCGCTACAGTGTAGCGATCGCTGTTAAGTGGATTTTTACACTGAAATCACTTTCTTTGGAAGCAAGCTATTGGCAGAGGGAAACCCTAAACATGGATTCTCATCCCTTAAAATGGTACTGTCCACACAGTAAAAAATGTAAAACGTTTCAAGCGCACGATCCGGAGTGAGACCTGTTGAAATCAGGTTTGAGATTCACCACGCTTTGGGGTGGTTTAACACGGGAAAAGCGTGTTAAACCAAACTGCCGTGCGGACTCCGAGGATTGAAAATGTTTTGAATCCGACATAAGGTTGCCGTGAAGACACGGCCAGGGTCTTAGATCTGCTTGCTCAGAGGCACCAGGCTACAAGTTCGTTCTGTTTACTTCTGAAGATGGCCAGGATACAGACCGAGGCGGCCAACTTTTCACAAGAGCTCAGAACTTCCACGTTTCCTCCGTCTGCCCCTTCTGCCTTGCCACAGCTGCTGAGTAACAGAATTCCATCGGTGGAAAGTGCGTCCTCTCCACACGGCGCACTGCAAAACCAGGCAACATCTTAATCAACAGACTCTGGGGATGTTAAAAACATTTCCACATACCCATGGAGATCCTCCGCCTTTTTTTCCAGGAGCCACACCCAGCAGCAGCAGCAGCAGCAACAACTCCCCACCCTCTCTTTGAAGGAGGAACCAGCAGGATGCCTCCGGGCTTCTTCTGGCAACTACCCTGCAACCACTAATTTCCCTGGGTGTCTCTGCTGTTCTGCCACAGAGGAGGACAGATTATGAAAGATTCAAGCCTCTGCTGGTTAGCATTACACAGACAGGAATAAAACAGGAAGCAGAACAAGGGGAAATTAATTATTCACATCTTGCGAGGCGCATCGGTTTAAAGGAAAGAAACAGAGAGGAAGGAGAAATGACGATGACACCCGTGTAACCCTGTTGGGAGTGATGCACTGAGCCTCATCCGTGCCAGAGATCACGACAGTATTTTGCTGGATGGGAATCTGAGGGCTCGCTAACCGTTTTCTGGCGGCGGTGTTACCGTACACCCCGCTGCTGCCTGAAGATGTCAAATGCTATGTACACGAATCTCACGGGGACTTTTTGGTGATGGCTTCCGTACGTGCAGCCATGGTTTATTTTGAGTTGTTGGATGTTACTGAGTTATGGCCAGTTCCTGGCTAACTGCATGGGAATCTCCGTGAGCACCTCTACACAGTTTTCTTGGCAAAGATACAGAAGTGTTTTGCCATTCCCTGCTTCTGGGGAAAGGCTGGGGATTTCCAGGCAGTTTCCTCTACTACTAAGCTACAGCCACTCCCAGACTCCATGGTTACCTCTATGCAGTTTTCTTGGCAGAGACACAGAAGTGTTTTGCCATTCCCTGCTTCTGGGGAGAGGCTGAGAATCAAACCAGTGACCCTTGTCTTTCCAGGCAGTTTCCTCTACTACTAAGCTACAGCCACTCCCAGACTCCATGGTTACCTCTACGCAGTTTTCTAGGCACAGTTGCAAAAAAGGTTTGCCATTGCCTACATTCTGGGGGAAGCTGGGGGACCAAATAAGCCACACTCTACTCCCTAGGAAATTTGCTTTACCATTGAGCTACAACGACTTCCATGATTTATTTATTCCAAAGCTTGGATGCCAACACTGAGAAGGCCCTTCCCTTCGGGTCACCTTCTTTCCTTCAGCTGGTGGGGGAGACCTAGAACTGAATGTTGGGAGTTATAATTCAGGAACATTTAGAGGGCCACAATTAAGCACCTGTGGTCTTGCATGTTTCTGAGGGCGAACCACAGTTATGGAGGGGACTTCACGTCCCACGGGCAATGTGTCTGCTTGCTTTTCTACCTCCCACTAATAAAGTAACACAATCCTGCCACACAGCCTATTTTATAACCCCTGTACAGTCATCAATGACTGTTTGTGGGGCTACTTCTTTGCATGTTTACACTTTTGCAGTGGAGGGTTTGGCGTCCTCCCTTGATATTTTTGACATAGGGAACAGCTGCTAAATTTGCTGCTGACCCCCCCCCCCCGCAAATAAAAAATTTTTTTAAGCAATTTTAAAGATTTTCACTATTTTAGCAGAACGCAGTACAGTCAGACTCCACTGATTCGATAACCATAGTTGCCGGATCAGCCCCACTCCAACCCCACGGACTCCATAAAGGAAAAACACCCAGAACCAGAAGAGTTGGCTTCTCTACCCTGCTTTTCTCACCCATTTCAGGGGACTCAAAGTGGCTGACAACGATTTTCTATTCTTCCCCCCACAACAGAACACCCTGTGAGATAGGTGGGGCTGTGAGAGCTCAGAAGAGAGCTGTGACTAGCCCAAGGTCACCCTTAAAGGTACGTGGGGCTGTGAGAGCTCAGAAGAGAGCTGTGACTAGCCCAAGGTCGCCCTGTGAGGTAGGTGGGGCTGTGAGAGCGCAGAAGAGAGCTGTGACTAGCCCAAGGTCACCCAGCTGGCCTCATGGGGGAGGGCAGAAATGAACCCGGTATTCCCAGATAAGAGTCCGGCTCCCTAACCACTAGACCAAACTGGCACACAGTAGTAGGCTGTTTCAGCCTCCGTAGTGTTGGAATAGGCGCCTCACACCACCAGAACCCATCCCAAAATGTAAGGGGGTGCACAGGAGGCAGGCAGGAGGCGTCTGGTGGCACTGCACACCTATTCCAACGCTCTCCAGAAACTGAAATAAGACTTCCGGAGGCCAGAAAAGCACTTCCGGTTCTGGGGTTGCACGCCCCCAGAACTGGAAGGCCTGTTCGCGATGATCCACAGTTACAGGTAACCACGGCAGGAGCCGGAACATATCCCCAGCGGATACAGGGGTCCAACTGTATAGCACAACTGTGGTTGATTTATACAAGATTTCACATTTAGGCAATCCCTTGTTGATCTTGGGCGATTTTGCCCAAGCGTGCGATTAAACAACACTGCCCAGCTCTCATACTTACAGTGCTAGTCAACTTTATCCGTACGTCCCCCACCCATAATCGAATACTTACCTGATTCATTCCGGGGGCCAGTCCTCCTCTGGGTGCCACAATTTTGGCCATGGAGCCCCCTGCCACTGTGTGTGCATGAGCGCCACTGCCGTGACAACACTGACGCTCTGCGCAAGCACAGTCACATCTATAGTCATCTGAGATGCCAGCACACTTTCATGGCACCTCCAAGAACCCTGGAGCACCGGAAGAAGTGTGGATGTTCACACCGCTGGACACGCCAGGCAAGTTTCCGGTAAACATTGGTTAAGGTGTGGAGCACAATTTCGTGCTCCACGCCTAATCAACAATAAGTGCAGATGTTCTTCAGCAGATGTTCACGAATTGTTGGCTACCAGCCATAGTGCGAATAGGCCTCAGGTCTCATTTCAGAAATGGAGGAAGGTAAGAGCCCACAGGCAAGTCAACAGGCAAATAGGATGGCAGAGGATGAGATGGATAGTGCCAAGGAAGAAACAAACATGAGTTTGGGTAGACTTTGGAAGGCAACGGAGGACCAAAGGCCTTAGCTTCCTGTGGTTTGTGCTTCCTGTGGTTTGTGGGGCCATGAAGAGTCGGATACGACTGAACAATCAAACCACGACAAACTGTCTAAACCAGTGGTTCTCAACCTGGGGGTCGGGACCCCTTTGGGGGTCGAATTACCCTTTCAGAGGGGTCGCGACGAGTCTCCCGCCACCCTTCCCTCCCACCTCCCAGCTGCTCTGCCCCTGTGGTTGGGGGTCTCCACAACATGAGGAACTCCATTAAGGGGTTGCAGCATTAGGAAGGTTGAGAACCACTGGTCTAAACAAATAAACCCAATCTCACACAAATCCTGCTTGAAGTAACAATCTCTTGCAAGGGCACTCAAAAACGTTACACATAATGAAGATTTTGCACTTTCGGGTTGTAGTATCCATCCTGCCTTACCGCCTAACGTACTCTGGGGTCTTCAGGAGCAATCTCTGGGGGGCAACGGGGTGCTTCAAAACTCCTAACGCCTCTGTATGGCTCAAACGCTCAAAACGGTGCTGCTGCTGATTTTGGCATAACTCCATTTTTTCAGTTTATTATTAGCACGGTTCTTTCAGTAGAGAAGCTGCAAATTTGCTGTTCAAATAAATCACACTAGCAGAGTTTCTCCTACAACTGACAGAGGATCTCAAGAAGGCAAGAACCTCCCCATCTACAAATCTACATGATGGGGCTTAGGACCACATTTGTAACACAACCGACGGACAAGCAAAACAGATGCTCATCAGATCTGCTGCTAAACTAATTTCTGCTTGCATGTTTCACCACCGCGATCGAGTAAGGTGCGTTACCTTCACGTGAATATCAGGCACCAATCAAGCGGCCTACTCAAAGGATGCATCATTAAACTTTGGGATTCACCCCCATCACATGTGGTGTTGGTTACCAGCTTGGATGGCTTCAAAGAGGGTTTGGATGAATTCGTGAAAGCCAGGGCTATCGATGGTGTTTAGCCCTGATGGCAGCAGTAGTAATAGTAGTAGTAGTGTTGGTGGTGGTGAAGGAGGAGGAGGAGGAGGAGGAAAAAGAGAAAGAAGAAGTAGAAGTGGAGGAAGAAGGAGAAGAGGAGGAGGAGGAAGTGGAGGAAGAAAAAGAAGAAGAGGAGGAAGAAGTGGAGGAAGAAGAGGAAGAGGAAGTGGAGGAGGAAGAAGAAAAGGAAGAGGAAGTGGAGGAAGAGGAAGAAGAGGAAGAGGAGGAGGAAGTGGAGGAAGTGGAAGTGGAGGAAGAAGAAAAAGAGGAAGTGGAGGAAGAAGAGGAAGAAGAACAAGAAGAACAACAAGAACAAGAAGAAGAAGTTCTTCGGTTTATGGAATTTGCTACCTGAAGAGGTGGTTACAGCTACCAGCCTAGACAGCTTCAAGGAAGGGTTAGACAAATTTATGGATGACAGATGGATCAGTGGCTACTTGAATGCATGCCTAAGTACACATTTCAGGCTGGTGAAACAAGCAGGATGCTTCTAAGGCCATTTTCTGGGATTCAAGAGCAGGTGGTTTACCCTTGTCTTTGAGATGCCCATGGGTGATTGGTGGGCCACCGTGTGCGACAGGATGCTGGACTAGATGGGCTGTGGCCTGATCCAGCAGGGCTCCTCTGAGGTTCTCATGTTCTTATGTTCTTAAGATAGCTTTTCTACCCCGCTTTTCTCACCCATTCAAGGGAACTCAAAGTGGCTGACAAGCCTTCTGTTCTTCTACCCATAACAGACACCCTGTGAGGTAGTTAAGGCTGTGAAGGCTCAGAAGAGAGCTGTGACTAGCCCAAGGTCACCCAGATGGCTTTCTATGGGAGTACAGAACCAAATCTGGAGATGACCGGAAGATGAGGATGAATAAAGTTGGCTTTTCTGCCCCACTTTTCTCACCCT
Source organism: Aspidoscelis tigris stejnegeri (assembly GCA_023333525.1). Classification (NCBI taxonomy): domain Eukaryota; kingdom Metazoa; phylum Chordata; class Lepidosauria; order Squamata; family Teiidae; genus Aspidoscelis; species Aspidoscelis tigris. Next base: position 4,402,930 of record JALMGA010000029.1, on the reverse strand, counting down.
TTGGAGGGGACTCAAAGTGTCTGGCAAACCTTCTGTTCTCCTCACAATAGACACCCTATGAAGTAGGTGGGGCTGTGAGAACTCAGAAGAGAGCTGTGACTAGTCCAAGGTCACCCAGCTGGTTTTGTGGAAGAGGGCAAAATCAAACCTGGTGGGCCAGAGCTCCAATCTAGAGCGGCATTTCTTATATTTCTACATTCTTAAAATTTGAAAATCCTCCTACCTGCTAATTTCCCTGTTAGCAATTTGCAAACAGAAGTCTCCCAAACAACCCTGGAATTTTGCAGCCAACAATCCAAGAAACATCATCCCTCTGTCCCCAACCTCATCAGTTACTGCTCTCCTGGGGCCTGCTCTCACCTGGCTGTATTCTGGGATATATCTCAGGATATGGGCGTGTCATCCACAAGCTAATACAGTCTAGCAGGGCTCACCTGGGGCCTGCTGTAGCCAGCATTAGCATGTGGACAGCAGGCCTCTATCCTGAGATATATTCCAGAATAAAGCAAAGTGAGCACAGGGCCCTTGTCAAGCCAGGACCAACTTCTACTAAATCCATGCAAATCTCCATGCAACCTTCTTCAGGGAAATATCTGGAGTCAAACTTGCAACCTGCTATTTTCCAGGCATGTCACTCCAACATTCAGTAACATCCCCAACCCCACGGTCACACCTCACTGTTAATTGTATTCCACCGCATGCCCATCACACACCTAGAATATATTGCCACATCTGCTACAAATTTCTAGGCGCTATTTTACTGGAGGGACACACATAACTCCAGTTTTAATTAGTGTTTGAGAGAAAAGACATGCCATTCTTGGCCAATTAACCAGATGTGCTTCATATCGATAACTCATGTCCTTCCTTTTCCTTTTTTGGAAAGCCGTCGCGATGCCAGTTAAGAGGCTGAGTAACTGCATGCACAACACCTTTGCAACGGTTATGGACTCCTTACAAAATTACTTCCCATTTCACATGCTGGGGAACAAATCAAGATTACCCAAAATAAATCTTTCCCCCCTGTTGAGGAGTTTGCAAACTCTCCAGGAGCAACGTCACTTGCGCTGTCTGTTGTCACAGAAGAACCCAATTAAGTTCTCCTGAATAAGCCTCAAGACTCAACAGGAGCCCGATATTTAAAAACTTAATGGATTGGAGATCTGGGTCCAATCCACAACCAGTTGCACCTGAGAACTTACTCCCAAAATTGATAACACTAATTGGATGCAGAGATGGGCCGTGCAACTATTCACGTTACCTGATGGGAGGGGTTAGATACTCACCTTCTAGAAAGACCTGCGTTTGTGGGCATTTTATTGGCTGTTGCGTAACACATGATGTTCATGATTTAGGATATAGTAATGCCTGTATTAGCATTAAGAATCTATCTATCTAGCAATTCATTCTGTTCTCCACTCTGACCTTGCTGAATGTTATACCAAAACTGAACAGGGGGGTTCTGCCAAAGAAATGAAAGTAACCCAATAGGGTAAAATAAATAAGGACAACGTCTACCCCGAACACCTATGTGAATAAGAAATACAAAACTGTAAAGCAGAAAAGCAAATACAATTTCTGAAAGGGTAAAAATACTCTACTAGGTTTTAATGAAAAATGTTAAATATAATCATAGAAAATACTTCAATAAATGTAATGTGTTTATTTTATCATTTTTACTGATTATAGGCCACTGAGGAAGACTTTTGTCAAAACGCATTTGGCCTCTTTTATATTTTATATTTCATTAAATTTATTGAAGGTTTTGTGTTTTTTTGCTATTTTATGTATTGGCTCAATTTTTGCCTTAATAATAAACGAAATTATTCTACAATTTGATTCATTGGGCAGCCTGAAACCACCCCTGGATACAGAGGTTTTGGTTTAAAAGTACCCATTAAGTACCCATTAATGGGTACAAAAATGCCATTACGTACCCATTCATGGGTACTTAATGAGTACTTTTAGTGACAGTGGAAAAACACCCCAGAAGGGATATTTTGGAAGGGGAAGCCTTCCTTGGCCTAGTCCTGCCATCACCAGAGTGAAACCTTCACCTGCTCTTGACTCCCTGCAAATGGCCTTTAGAGGCACCCTGCCTATCACTGCAACCTGAAGGCAGTGCCTAATAGCTATAATAGCCATAGATACACCTGCCTTCCAGGTGAGCCGCCCCCAAGCTCTTGTCTCCCAGAAGGTCCTCACACCCAAACAGAGGGGCGCCCCAATCCAAGTTTGGGCATCAGTCACTTCAGTTATGCCTTGAAATACAAAGGACATTCCTGACCCTGGTACCATGAGGAATTGGGGAGGAAATCCCTTCCAAATAGGGAAGTGCATGAATGTTCTAAAGATTCGAAAGTCGATCGAATGTGGACATTCGAATTCGAACAGAATGCCTTCACATTCGAATTTAAACATTTGAACAACATATGTATTACGTATGTATCTGTACGAATCTCATACATATTTGTACGCATTTGCGCTGATAGTACAGGACAAAAACAGGACGCATACAGAATAAAACGGGATGCTTACGAAATGCATACAGATACACATAACACATACAAATGTTGTCGACAATCGTATCTTCCGATTCGAATCCAACATTTGAATGAATAGATTCAAATGCACTTGATTAAAATTGGATTTTGTTGCATTCGGATTCTAAATGTTTGGATATTCGATTCAACTCGAATTTGAATGCAAAAAATAATAATAATAATTGTGGACATCCTTACTTTCAAACACACCTGACTGGCAGCTCCTAACAGGAGGAGTGGAAAGGTTATTTGGAAGTGCATTTCATCAGTAGCAATTCCATCCGCCTTTCACAAGGAGAAACCATTAGGGAATCTTCTACTCACTTAGCTGGATGGGCCCAACATCTATTTAGTCAAAATGCTTTCAAGCCATTAGAGAGGAGCAGGGAGGAAAGACCTTTTTATTACTCTGTCATTGATTGTGTCCTCTGTGCCACGGTCCCTCCAACTAGTGGCTGAGCGAACGAAAAAGGAAAGCTACAAACAAAATAACACACACTCTGCTTTCTCCGTGGCATCACAGAAAATTGCCGCTTGCCGCTAGTAAGCCAGTGGCCCGATTTTGCCTTTTTTACTTTTTTCCAAAAGACTTGGAAAGTTTTTGAATTTTTAAAGGGCGTTCTGATGTTGCAAACTTTCCATCCAAATAATAAATATCGCCAAAGGCATCCAGGTTGGAGGATCCTGAATATAAATGCAGAAAAACAAGCAGTTTCTTCAATCATTTTTTTTAACAAGTAAATTGTCATAACCAGTTTATTAATATGTGTGTTGTACAGGCTGTACAACAGTCCCTGAATATTTCTCAAATCAGCAAGAGCTATGGCAAAAAAAAGAAAAATAAAACAGTGGAGAGAAGATCTTGGGGTTTATTGATTATGCTGCGTTTGTCCTCCTGTGCAACAATTTTGGACTGAGAAACATGAACGAATAAAGCAAATGTTTGAAATAAACACCCCATTTTCACCAAATATTTACCTATTGCGTGACATTACTGAACTAAATTTGGAAATAAATGCACAAACAAGACTACATTCTTTGATAGCTGCAGCTCACCAAACATTGCTGAAAAACTGGAAATTTAATCGAACCACAATGGAGTGGAAAAATGAATTATGGAAAATTACGATAAATGAACTTATCACGTGTAAACAGCGTCGACTGGAAGATAACAACACCAATGAGGATTTTCACTAAATATGGGAGCCCTGTATAGAAAGATTGTTAGTACAAACAAATAATACATGTAGCCCAGAAAAGAATTTCCTATTAAAATAGCTGTATGTCTAGATTGTAGCCAAAATTAAGTCAATCAAATCGGTCTATCAGAGGGGAGGGGGGAGGGTATGTATAGGTACATTTAGGCCATGTTCCCACTTGACTTTTTAAATCCAGTTTGGACTTTTAAAAGCCAGATTCCGGACTGAGTGTGCAATCTGGATGTCCCCAACTGCTTGCCGATAACATGGGCTGAATCCGAATACTGCCCACTCACCACCCAAATCCCCAGCACAGAGAAACAGGACCTTTAATCTCCACCCCTTGTCCAACCCGTTAAGCCTGCGCCACAGAATCAACTAAGCAAAAGAACAGAGAGCAATCACAAAGCACACATCCCTTTCACACTCTCCCTTTCAAATCGGAAGCTCCATCCCTCCATTCACATTGCCATGAAGGCAGCAGTTTTGTGTTTAAACAGGAGAGTGAAAGAACCGACAGCGCAAAGCAATCCCTTTCAAAACAGAAGCTAATAAAGATGGCTCACACGGAGGGGAGGTAGAGGCTATTACTCTCCCTTTCAGTTTCCCTTCCCCTTGTAAAACAGAGGCTTGCAGCTTAGTTTTCCCCTGCTATGCCATCCTTGCTACAAATGTATCTCTTGAGGCTGGTCCACCAGGTTTCCATTATACAGTACCAATAATGTCAATTTTATTATCCATCACTAAGCTTTCTAGCTCCTCTATTTTAGCTTGAAGGCACAATCCAGCTGGGCTCCCCTTAATTCATGGAGGCCAGGCGTATCAACGGCTACTAGAATGGATGCCTAGGTCCCACCTCCAGGTTGGAGAGACAGGCAGGAGGCCTCTAAAGGCCATTTGCATAGAGAGGAGACCAGGTGAAGACTTTGCCTTCAACTTCTGCTTGAGATGGCCAGAAGCAATTGGTGGGCCACCATGTGAGATGGGATGCTGGACAGATTCAACAGAATCTCTCTTAACTTCTTATGTTCTTTACGATGATTATTCCACCGAGCAAAAAAACTAAATCTCGGAAACTTGAGGAGATCGATAGAAGAGTTTCTCGTGGGCTGGTTTTATGAACTGAATTTGGGCTGCCAGGGAAGGATTTCCCTGACTTTGCACCCCTGCTGAAGACAATCCTTCTTGACTTATCCTTCAGGCTCAAGCTCCAGATCAGGTTAAGTGTGTGTTCGTTAATTAAAAAGACCTTTGGTTGTGCACACAGAACAATTTGTTCACTCATTAACTTTTTGGCTTGACAGCTTAACAAGGATGGGTGTTGTGTGGAAAAACCAGTGATCTGATGAGGATGTTATCGTGAAATGAATTTCTCATTACAAGAACTTGTGGGAAAAGATAATCAGTGCACCATTGTCCCTGCCTTGTTTAAGCATTTAGTTGAAGAATGGCCACATTAATGAGATCAGAAGCTGCACTTATAATGCTCCAAGACACAAGACCTGGATTCTCTTGTTGAAGCGGCAGAGGGGAAGGGAAAGTTCAGTGTCTCATTACTCATATAAGTTTTTGCTTTTAGGCACCAATTTAAAATGTGGGATGAGGATGCTCTAATTCTTCTAGAGTGCATAGCCCATTCTGTACAAAGGAACATCTATGAGTAGAGATATATAGCCTTTCTGCACTTACCTGCTGGAGGAACTCCAGGGAAGTCCTGCATGAACCACAGATGGAGTACTAAAATCATGCATGGTATAGAAAAGGTGGATAGAGAACATTTCTTCTCTCTATCACAGAACATGAGAACCATCAGGCACTCTATGAAGAAGGGGCTTTAAGAAAGGTTTAGACAAATTCATGGAGGAGAGGTGTATCAATGGCTCCTTGGTACATCCTCCAGGTTGGGAGACAGACAGGGAGTCAAGAGCAGGTGAAGGTTCCGCTCTGGTTGTCTGCTTGAGATGCCTAGAGGCAATTGATGGGCCACTGTGTGAGTCAGGTGGCTAGACTAGATGGGCTGTGGCCTGATCCAGCAAGGGTTCTCTTAATTCATGGAGGGCAGGTGTATCAATGGCTACTAGAATGAATGTCTAGGTACTGCCTCCAGGTTGGAGAGACAGACAGGGAGTTGAGAGCAGGTGATGGGCCACTGTATGCGGCAGGATGCTGGATTAGATGGGCTCTATGAAGCTAATAGGTACAAGAATCAGATTAGATAAGGGGAAGCATTTCTCCACCCAGAGGGTCATCAGTTTATGAAATCTGTTGCCAGAAGAGGTGGAAACAGCAACCAGCCTAGATGGCTTTAAGGAAGGGTTAGACAAATTCATGGAGGACAGGTGTATCAATGGCTACTAGGATGGATGCCTTGGTACATCCTCCAGGTTGGAGAGACAGGCAGGGAGTTAAGAGCAGGTGAAGGTTGAGATGTCCAGAAGCAATTGATGGGCCACTGTGTGAGTCAGGTGCTAGACTAGATGTGCTGTGGCCTGATCCAGCAAGGTTTCTCTTAATTCATGGATGGCAGGTGTACCAATGGCTACTAGAATGGATGTCTAGGTACTGCCTCCAGGTTGGAGAGACAGACAGAGTCGAGAGCAGGTGAAGGTTCCGCTCGGTTCATCTGCTTGAGATGCCCATGGGCACTTGGTGGGCCGCCATGTGAGGCAGGATGCTGGACTAGATGGGCTCTATGAAGCTGATAGGTAGGAGAGTCAGATCAGACAAGGAGAAGGATTTCTTCACCCAGAGGGTCATCAGTCTATGGCAGTGGTCGGCAAACTCATTAGTCAAAAGAGCCCAATATCAACAGTACAACGATTGAAATTTCTTTTGAGAGCCAAATATTTTAAACTTAAACTATATAGGTAGGTACATTGTTATTAGGGTACTCCTAAGCTAGAAGAGTCACGTTCAAGGAGCCAAAGAGCCTCATGTGGCTCCCGAGCCATGGTTTGCCTACCCCTGGTCTATGGCATTTGCTGCCGGAAGAGGTGGAAACAGCAACCAGCCTGGCTAGATTGAAAAATAGGGTTAGGCAAATTCATGGAGGACAGGTGCATCAGAATTGATGCCAAGGTATATCCTCAAGGCTAGGGAGACAGGTAGATACCTCTCAAGGCCATTTGCTGGGACTCAAGAGCAGGTGAGGGTTTTCCCCTTGCCTTCTGCTTGAGATGCTCATAAGCAGTTGGTGGCCACTGTATGAGACAGGATGCTGGACTAGATGGGCTGTGGCCTGATCCAGCAGGGCTGTTCTTACGTTACGTTCTCCCTGCATTCAGGCTGTCACCGTCACTTCCCTAAGAAAACCTCCCAAGGAAGTGGAGATGGGAGATAATTCCGGTGTCTGCACTTTAGGATGCCGGATCAGTCTCTAACCTCACCAAGTTATGAGGTTATGGGCTGGATGGGGGCAAATAAATTGACGCTGAATCTAGACAAGGCAGAGGTGCTGTGTTTCACAGGCTCTTGGGTCCGTGTAGTGGGGAGACATCCTGTCCTTGATGGGGTCATAATGCCCTGGAAAGGACAGGTGTGAAATTTAGGGGGCGCTCTTGGCCCCACTCATAGCATCCCAGCAGCCAGCCTTTTATACCCTTACCCTTCAATAACAAAGGAAGCCAGCTTGGACAGTAGCCCCTGATAAGTCTGGTTCACCATGCATTGATCCAACTTTAGTGGAAGTCAATTCAAAGGCCTAACTATGCCACATATTGGGGGGCGGGGAGGGAAGAAGCTTTCTGAGATCTGATTCTTCTAGGCTTCAGCTTTAGCAATTGACCCTTGTCTCTCAAATTTGGGAACTGGCAACGACACTTTCCCTGCATCTTCGGGAACATCCTGAAGGCAACAGCTGAGCTGAATTGCTCCCGGAAGCTATTGATCATTGCAAGAACAGAGACGGAGCAAAGGATGCGGTTGGCATCACCCTCTAACGATAGCGTGATTCAAGATCCAGCACTAAGATGAAATTGAATTGTATGTCTTCTGTAGCTCACAGCAAAGGACTCCATTCCTGGGCAGCATAGATCTGCGGTCAAGATCCTGCAAAGGCTCTCAAGCCTCTGAGAAAAAAAAAACACTTTCCAGGCACCCAACAATCTGGCAGATGCTGTTTCTTCCTAGTCCCTGGGTATGTTCCAGAGAACTTTTCCATATGCCTGAATTGAGTCATGGAAACAGAAAGGTAGGCAGCAGCAGGGCCAGATATGGAAGCCAGATATGGTAGGCAATAAAAGCTTACAGAAGAACATAAAAGGAGCCCTCCTGGATCAGGCCACAGCCCATCTGGTCCAGCATCCTGTTGGCTTTGCTACCCCATTTTTCTCATCCATTTAAGGGGACTCTGAGCGGCTGACAAACCTTCTGTTCTTCTCCCCACAACAGAACACCCTGTGAGGTAGATGGGGCTGTGAGAGCTCAGAAGAGAGCTGTGACTAGCCCAACATCATCCAGCTGGCTTCAAGGAGGAGGAAGAAGAGAAGTTGGCTTTGCTACCCTGCTTTTCTCACCCATTTAAGGGGACTCAAAGCAGCTGACAAACCTTCTGTTCTTCTCCCCACAAGAGATACCCTGTGAGGTAGGTGGGGCTGTGAGAACCCAGAAGAGAACTGTGACTAGCCCAAGGTTACCCAGCTGGCTTCATGGAGGAGGGAAGAATCAAACCCGGTATTCCCAGAGAAAAGTTCGGTAACCACTAGACCAAATTTGTTCTAGTGACAAAGAAAGACGAAAAACAAATGTAAAGTTAAAAAGAAACCCTACCAAATTCCTTTTTTCTTATTTTCAATCAATTAATTAATTTTAATAATAGGTCTATACAACTGAAGAGCTTATACATTTGCACTATTACATCCACCCTACCCCCTCTCCTTCACATGGGTGTGTTCGTTAAGGTCCAATTTTAGTTTACAATTCCCAAGAAATGACCGTTCTCAGGTGTGTTGATGTTATTATTTTGCACAGCCCTGAGAAATGGAATCCAAACTTTCTTCCTCGTTTCTTGCCGTCCTTCTCCCAACACCTTAGTCCCAAACTCATTCGTTGCAATATCCCAAAATTGTGCATACCAATCTCTTATATTCAGTGCTTGTGCATATTTCCATTGTTTAGCTATTATGATGTTTGTTGCACAAATCATGAAATGCAAGAGAGTTTTAAGGTCAGTTGAAATTCGATTTATATCAAGATTTTGCGGATCTAAATTCGATTTATATTAAGATCTGCAGATCTGAAGGGAGAACGTCCCAGTTACTGTAGGCTAGATGAGATTCAGTTTTATTAGAAATCTGAACTACAGATTTGCACACTGAATTTTAACTACATACATGCAGACAAAGAGAGAGGGAGTTGGGACTGAAGAAAGTAAACAGTGGTAGGAAAACGAAACAGAATGCAGAAGTACAAAAATACCACAGTGGCAATTATGTTATTCAATGTGGCCGTTCATTCATTCATTTGTTCATTCATTTTTTTAAAAAAAGAGCAGTTCATTCATTCATTCATTCATTCTGCAGGGTAAACTGCAGACTTTGGACGTAAGATCCTGGTTTTCTGCCTTTGGACTTAAGATCCTGGTTTTCCCTTGACTTTTCTGAATCACATCCAAGGGAATTTAGAAGTCCTTATTGGGCAAAGCATGAGAAGATGCAGCAGTATTCTCAAAAAGAGGTATGGAACAAATTATGCGCTGACTGTTCTCAGGAGAAAGTAAAATTTAAAAACGGCTTAGTCAAAGTTGAAAATAAACAGAAAAATGGTTGTTCTTTAAAAACAGGGAAGACAGGAAGGAAATTAGCAACAGAAAATGCAGAACAAAATAAGCCACTCGATACATACTGCTAAAATAGGTCCCCCATTACCTCCAGGGAATTGAGAGCAGGAGAAGGTTTGCCCTTGTCTCTGCTTGAGGTGCCCATGGGCAATTGTGGGCCATTGTGTGGGACAGGATGCTGGGCTGTGGCCTGATCCAGCAGGGCTCATTTTAGGCTCTCATGGACCAGATGGGCTGCAGTCTGATCTAGCAGGGCTCCTCTTAGGTTCTTACGGACCAGATGGGCTGTGGCCTGATCCACCAGGGCTCCTCTTAGGTTCTGAATGTGGACTAGATGGGCTGTGGCCTGATCCAGCAGAGCTCATTTTAGGTTCTCACGGACCAGATGGGCTGTGGCCTGATCCAGCAGAGCTCATTTTAGGCTCCCACGGACCAGATGGGCTGTGGCCTGATCCAGCAGGGCTCATCTTAGGTTCTAATTGGCTGAATGGGCCGTGGCCTGATCCAGCAGGGCTCATTTTAGGCTCTCATGGACCAGATGAGCTGCAGTCTGATCCAGCAGGGCTCCTTTTAGGTTCTTATGTTCCACTGGAGCTTCAAAAATCCCCTTCTTAAACAGCAACCCAGCCCTCATCATCATGCAAGCAGCTTTTGAAATTCAGGCTTGCAGAAATTATTTTCCATTATAACAACACAAAGAAGAGGGAGAGGGTGACCAAAGAACACAGGTTTACAAGTTCTCTAGCAAGGCTAAAGCCTTAGACAGGTCTGAAACACATACTGGACGTCAGCCAAGATTACAAAACAGAAGTTTTGCTTTTTTGCTTTTTTTTTTTAAGGGACAACCTTGAATGCACTATCCAATTGCTTTCCCTTGCCTTGCTTTTGCCAACAAGCAGAACAGACATTCTTACTAGAGATGGCAGGCATTTCATCAGACAGCCACCGGGCATTGAATCCTACTCAATGGCACCTAAAAACCCCAGGATGGAAATGACAGAGTCCAACGCGCGGTGCCTGTTGTAGCAAGTACCTTATCAGCCAGCCATATTTCACCGGCTGCTATTTCCATTCAGAGCCGGTGCTGCTGCCAAAGTGAAGGGCGATCAACTGCACAGATGTTAATTACAGGATGTAAACACTGCCCTGGCATGACCCCCCAGTGACTGACGTTAAGAATTTGCAAACAAGGCATTTCTGAAGTTTAGCAGGGAAATAGCAGATTAGCTGAGCTGGGAAACTCAAAAGAAGAAGAGTTGGCTTCTCTACCCTGCTTTTCTCACCCATTTAAGGGGACTCAAAGTGGCTGACAAACCTTCTGTTCTTCTCCCCACAACAGAAACACATAAGGTGGGTGGGCCTGTGAGAGCTCAGAAGAGAGCTGTGACTAGCCCAAGGTCACCCAGCAGGCCTCATGGGGGAGGAAGAAGAGTTAGCTTTTCTACCCTGCTTTTCTCACCCATTTAAAGGGACTCAAAGCGGCTGACAAAGCTTCTGTTCTTCTCCCCCAACACTCACCCTGTGAGGTAGGTGGGGCTGTGAGAGCTCAGAAGAGAGCTGTGACTAGCGCAAGGTCACCCAGCTAGCCTCATGGGGGAGGGCAGAATCAAATCCAGTATTCCCAGATAAGAATCCGGCTCCCTAACTGCTAGACCAAAAGCTGTGGACATTCGATTTGAATTTGAAAGTCGAAATTTGGACAAATTTGATCAAATTTAAAATACCTTCGAATATTCATGCACATCCCGAATCAGGAGAGCCTTTGCACGCACATGGCAGAAGGCAGCTTGACAGCGGGTTGCCAAGAAAGCAGACGGCGTGAAGAACCATTAGGATGTACAAATGCAAGATATGACTTGTTGGATCTGGCCAGTAGTCCATCTAGTCCAGCAGCTCTTCTCAGGTTGCCCTGCCAGCCAGACATGGAAGCCCAGAAAAAGGGAAACAACTGAAAGTCTCCAAGCAGATGGCCTATAGAGGCTCACAACCTCTGATATCACAGGTAGCCACGCCACCATCAGGTTTAGTAGCCATTGATAGCCCTATGGCTCAAGACTTTCTCCAGACCTTCCATTTGGCTGGGACATTCAGATGTGGGGAATTCTGTAAGAGACGTAGCCTGCATCCAGACCTACTGTCATGCCCTGTGCCATCAGCGCCCCTCCTCCGAGGGTGAGGTGGTTGTCGGCCATGCCAGCCAAGTTGAGGCAAGCTTCCCTGCCAGCCAAAGCGAGGACCGTGCGTCTCAAGGGTCAAACGTGCACAATGACCCTGTCTCCCAAGATGGGGACAGTTCAGACTCAGATGCTGGCCAACGCCTTCGCGGAGCGCTCTCAGGCAACAGCGAGAACACGTGAGACCTTCTGCACATCTGCATGCCAAGCAGCTGTGCCAGGGGAGACAAGGCTCACCCAGCCCAAACCCAGCAAACGCCGTTGCAGACAACAGATCTTTTCCTGCAACCTCGGCTCCTGCACTTTCTGTGTTCCTGAACCTCTGACTGATTTACGACAACAAAGACCCTCTGGAAAATCTGACCTGGGCATCCCTGACCATGCGTTAATGCTTTCTCCTCCAAGGACTCTGAAACCTGATCCAGCAGTTTGTAGAATTTAGCCAAACTCAGACATTCACCGTGGGACACTGGAACCGCAGTTTCCAGATCAGTGGATTCAGGATTCCGACTGTAATTAAGATATTAATTCATCACACAAACTGTGGGCCTTTATGCACTGAGAGCCCCATGGTCCAAACCAGTGAGTCTGGATCAGGTAAGCACAGAAACAGACATAAGAGTGTTCTCACACTGTGACCAGGTGACGCTTGCGCCACCAATCACATGATCCCCCTGCATGCTTCCACCTGAAACAGATGCAAACGGAGCGTGCAAGCGCATGCTCTAGTGTGCACAGAGCTCTTTCTAGTGAAGAAATGGCTCCACAAAGTGCGCATGCACCATGCAGACAGGTCCCCTACATGCACTTCTACAGTAGGTGTGAAAAGGCCAATAGTCCATGTACACTAAACAACGCACTTCTAATATGTATAACATATACCTTCCCATTTTTTTGTCGTAAAACTTCCTTGCTTGGGGCCTTATATTCGAACTTGAAAAGCTCCCCTTTGACCTAAGAAGGCTGACCTATGAAGGCCGGATGAGATCTGTCTGGTCCCCTTAAGCCTCATTTAAGCTTCCTATTAATAGAAAAAGCAACAGAGAAATTCTTCCCTGCTGCAAAGCATTAGCTTAGATCAACCGGCTATTTACAGTGGGACAAAAAAAAAAGTCTGCCAAGTCAATGCCTTGCGGCTTGTTGACACATAGAGAGGGGCAGCATCCAGATTGGGATGTGCCCAGATACTTGCAAACTGTGTTATTCATTCAAATTTGTAGCAGTTTGTAGAATTTAGCCAAATTCAGACATTCGTAATCGACTAAAACGTTGGGTCAATCAAAGATGGACAGTCTTATTTGAATTGAATGTTTTGATACATTTATATGAAACTTCCTATGGGGGTCATATGGGATACGTATGCATTCGTATGGGATTGAACATTCATGCTGAATTTGAATCCCATTGTATTTGAAGGGCATCTATTTGAACGGGTACAAATTTTCTTACATCCAATTCAATATAAATGAAATACAACAAAAACTCGTGAGCATCCCAAAGAAGAAGAGTTGGCTTTTCTATCCCGCTTTTCTCACCCATTTAAGGGGACTCAAGGCGGCTGACAAACCTTCTGTTCTTCTCCCCACAACAGGTGAGTGGGGCTGTGAGAGCTCAGAAGAGAACTGTGGCTAGCCCAAGGTCACCCAGCTGCCTTCATGGGGGAGGGCGGAACCGAACCCGGTATTCCCAGACAATAGTCCAATTCCCTAACCAAGGCCATTTGCTGGGATTCAAGAGCAGGAAAAGGTTTGTCCTTGTCTCTGTTTGAGATGCCCATGAGCATTTGGCAGGCCACTGTGTGCAACGGGATGCTGGACTAGATGGGCTGTAGCCTGATCCAGCAGGGGCTCTCTTATGTTCTTATTTAAGGGGACTCAGGGTGGCTGACAAACCTTCTGTTCATCTCCCCACAATAGGATCCCTGTGCGGCAGGTGGGGCTGTGAGAGCTCAGAAGAGAGCTGTGACTAGCCCAAGGTCAACCAGCTGGCTTCATGGGGGAGGGCGGAATCAAACCCGGTATTCCCAGACAAGAGTCCAGCTCCCTGACCAGTAGACCAAATTGGCTCAAAATGGACCCATCCTGCTGCTGGACGACTCCAGATGCTCTGGTGCCACTTCACAGCTGTAAAAATGCCCAAAAGATGAGCATGTGGGGCTCACAGTTTGAAATAGCACTTTACTCTCTGGTGGCTTATCGCGCTTTCATCTCTTTCAGCACATGGTGATTTATTTTTATACTCTGCCTAAAGACTTCTAGGTATTCAACAGCTTAGAAATCTAATAAATAACAACAAGAATAAAGCCAACAAACCCAGCCAGCGGGAACATGAAAAGAGATGCTAATTTCCATCTACGGCACAGGGACTGAAACCAGCCAATCTTGGCATCCCCTGAGCATAAGGTCATAAACAGCTGCTATTTCTGGCCTCTTTATTCATTCCTTTTCCCCCAACACACAAGCAAGGGAGAATGTGAATGGAGATCTATTGAAAACACAAAAGGAAACTATGTTCTGCCTCTACGAGCCAAATCCCTAAGCCCCCCTACTCCACTTAAGCCATCGGTTTGACCCAACAGGCCACTCGGAAATTGGATCACCAGCCATACAAAATGCGCTTGCAGATGTGCAACCAGGGATGCGCATGAATATTCTAAGCATCCAAAAGTTGACTGAATTCGATTGAATGTGGACATTCGAATACGAATAGTTTTATTAATTATATTTACCATTTACAACTTAATGCACAAATTTACATGTATTATATTGAAATAAATTAATAAACAATACTTGAGTTGTGGTACAGGTAAGATATGAAGTTGTTGCTGCATCCCCAACAGACTAATTTGCCTCTCTGGGTTCCCTCTGCCGTCACTCTATTCAAGTGGACTTTAAAAGTGCCATGCACTTCCGGAATAAGCGTCCACATGAGGCTCAGCAAAACGCGTGTTTAAAACGCACCTTCTGTCCCCACAGGAGCGTGTTTTCTTTGTCCGAGTCTTTTTCTCCCCGCCCCCTCTCTTGTTGATAGGGTGCCAGCAGGAACGGGGAGGGACTGCGCTCTGCACGGCCACAACCAGAAAGAAACCCCTGACAAGGAAAAATAGCCATTGGTTCTCTGTTCGTCTCCCAGATCTCCGCCCCCCGAAATGGCTTCAGCCATCGGCCACGTAATCTCTCTCAAGACTTCACTCTCAACACTTTCCCCTCTGACTGTCAAAATCCACTCCATAAAGCAGCTGTTACACTGTAGCAATAATCTACCCACTTCACACCTGATAGCAATTGCAACAGTGTTGCAATTCTGCGCTATTATGGCTCTTTGAAAGTTCTGAGCTTTAGAAAGGGAAGGGAAGGGAAGCTGCTGCAGTTCTGGAAGATGTATGAATGTATTACTGCTGTGTGTGCAGGCGGCAATCCCCGCCCCTTTTGCCACGGAGCGTCCCCATGGTAAATGCTGCCAGGAAAACCCGCGACTTCCAAAAAGAGCGCTGGAGCTCTTCTTTAAAGTGCACTTTTTTTGTTGCGGATTTCCCTGCTTTTGTAGCGCTGGAAGCTCATTGAAAAGCCGGGCATGGGGGCGCTCAGAGGCAAAAGAAGATTTTTAGCGGGCTTTAAATTGCTTGGGGACAGGGCCTCAATAAATCTTGAATTGGCACTGACTATAATTTACATGGGATACATATATCTTATAGTATTGCTATATAATATTTCTACCATTTCAACAAAAATTTTATGGCATTTTCTGATAATGTTAGACGTTCAAACGGATTTCAGACTGATAACTCCCTGGGAGAGAAAAAAAAAATACTTGTCTATTCTAACCTTCCCAATGGCTCCAGCAACACTTAACGGGGCTCATCCTCTTCAACCAAGGCATAATATCCTTTGACCCCAGAGGAAGAGGGAATTTCAGCAATTAGTAAGGAGGACCCATCTTGGGCAGCTCCCAGAGTTCATCAATAATTCCTGCAATGTTGTCTCCATTAAAGGTAGGCCTTCCCTGTGGTTTGTGAATGCACGTTGATTGAATAGTATGGATCGCTTCCATTAGATGTTAGTACCAACTGAAGCAGATGAGGTTCTTCAAAATGCAATCTGATGCTGCATTAGTGCAGGCCAAGGAAATCCGGCAGCCTCTTTCTGCCAAATTTCGGAAACTACAGCTTAAAAAAAAAAAAAAAAAGCTGGAGTGTCCCCATGATGTCCCCATGAGAATTACACTAGGCGGGAGAAGGAGAATGTTTTCTTTGAAAACTATATTTACAGGGCCCCTTTTTAAATAAACTTCATGCATGTATTGTAGAGGTAAAAGCACCTTCCAAAAAGAAAAAAGAAATTTTAAACATGCAGGAATAATGTATAGTGCAACGCCACCCAGCTCCTTCTAACTGAGCAAGATTTTAACAGGATGACTGAAACCATCAGCTGGTAGAAGGTCTTTCTTTGCCTTCCTTGCTAAGGGTCTTTGCGGACTTATATTGTCTGGTTCTGGTTCGGGAACATGGCCAGGCATGGTCTGGGACAGTACTCTAGGCACAAAGTTCCATGACCTTGTGGTTGGAGTGTCAGACTCTTATCTGATGGACTCCCAGTTTAATTCCGTACTCCTCCACAGAGCCAACTGGGTGACCTTGGGCTAGTCACAGCTCTCTTTCTGAGGGCTCACAGCCCCACCACTTCACAGGGTGTCTGTTGTGGGGAGAAGAACAGAAGGTTTGTCAGCTGCTTTGAGTCCCCTGAAGGGTGAGAAAAGCGGGGTATACGTGGGAAAAAAGGATTCTCATCCCGCGTTTTACCACTATAGTGATATTCTCTAACCCGTCTGTACACTGCTGCCGTGAGCCGCCATCTTGAAAACGGCCACAGAGCATGCGTAAGGCCTGAAGAAAGCAGTTGCCCTTGCACACACATGGTGGTGATCAAGCTGGGTATTTTGCACCACTAAGGCTTGTCCCTACACTTTCCCCACAGCTGTTGGGGTAACGTGTGATTATTCTGGGTTAGTTTTATTCTGGAATATCACTAAATAGCACAATTCTCAGATGATGTCCTGATGTGGCCAAAAGTGTGTGCAAAAAGGCCCTAGCTTCACTATGTTGTGATTCAGGGCATCTACACAGCAGACAAGATTTATAAATCTTTGGTCTCAAGCTACAATCCTGACAGCACCACACACATATAGGAGACAGAAACAAGTCTTCTTTAGGTGTCATGTAAAAGCATAGATTGCTTCATCATGCGCCTGACCACTGTGGTTTGCCTCCATGTCTTCCAAGGAAATGCTGGGCTTTGAAACCCGGACCCTCCACAAGCACAGTATGGCCACTACCACCGAGCTAAAGACACGCCTATCAATTGCGCACAGCACACAACATCTGCAAGCCAGATTTTGGTCGCACATGCCCACCCCAGGCTGGAGCGATGGAACATTGCTCCCTCGTGCTGTGGACGAGAGGCAATAATATTTACAGACCACGAGACACATATCTCTAGCTATTGGCCATGTGGCTTAGTGCTGAGGTGGAGACCAGAGAGGCCACAGAGCCGCCCGGCACAAAGAACCCCTCTGTCTCATTCCTCCAGCGCACTCAAGACCCCAGGCAAGAGCTGTTTGATTTGAGTCTGCTCCATGCTCCATCCTCCCAAGCATGTGCGTGGCAAGAGGGGCAAACCAGCACATCGGCGCTAGGGCAGAAAGAGAACGCCCAGAGACTCTCTCCCCCGCTTGACTGGAAATGAAGCCACAGAAAGTCTTTCTTACCGGGCAGAAAACTCTGAGCAAAGTGGCGGGAGACACAGACATTAGGAAGAACGTTGCGCAAGGCACCTCGGGAATTCTGCCAAAGGGCTGATCGGACCTTCCCTATCCATAATTTATAGGCACCCATAAATAATGGAGCCGAACACTCCCATCCGGCCCCCGGGATACGGTTGCAGCGGCTGATGGTGGTGCATGCAAAGGCGCTGGACACCTTTGAACACAGGGCTTTACTTGCCGTGACACAAAGGAACAGAGGGAAAGAAGGAAAGGGAGGGAGGGAAGAGAATGGAAAGAAGGAAGAGAAAGAAAGAGGGAAGGGAAGGGAAGGGAAGAGAGAGAAGAGAAAAGAACAGGTGGAGAGAAGAGGGAAGGGAGAAGGAAGGAAAGGGAGGAAGGAAGGAAGGAAGGAAGAGAAAGAAAGAGGGAAAGGAAGGGAAGAGAGAGAGAAGAGAAGAGAAGAGAAAGGAACAGATGGAGAGAAGAGAGAAGGGATAAGAAGGGAGGAAAGATGGAAGGAGGGAGGGAGAAAAAGGAAGGAAGAGGGGAGGAGGGAGGGGAGAAAGGAGGGGAAGAGGGAAGAGAAAGGAAAGAAGGAAAGGGAGGGAGGAAGAAAGGAAGGAAGAGAAAGAGGGGGGAAGGAAGGAAGAAGGAGAGAAGAGAAAAGAACAGGTGGAGAGAAGACAGAAGGGAGAAGGAAGGAAGAGAAAGAAAGAGGGAAGGGAAGGGAAGTTAAAGGAAAGGAAAGGAACAGAAGGAAGGAAGGAAGAGAGGGAGGAGAGAAGAGAAAGGAACAGTTGGAGAGAAGAGGGAAGGAAGAAGAAGGAAGGAAAGATGGAAGGAGGGAGGAAGGCAGAGAGAAAAGGAAGGAAGAGGGGAGGGGAGAAAGGAGGGGAGAAAGGAGGGGAAGAGGGAAGAGGAAGGAAAGAAGGAAAGGGAGGGAGGGAGGAAGAAGAATGAAGAGAAAGAGGGAAAGAAAGGGAAGGGAGGAAGAGAGGAAGAGAGGAAGGAGGGAAGAGAAAGGGACAGATGGAGAGGAGAGGGAAGGCAGAAGAAGGAAGGAAAGACAGAAGGAAAGGAGGGAGGGTGAAAGAGAGAAAGGAAGGAAAGGAAGAAAGAAGGAAGAGAGGGAGGAGGGAAGAGAAAGGAACAGATGGAGAGAAGAGGGAAGGCAGAAGAAGGAAGGAAAGACAGAAGAAAAGGAGGGAAGGAATGGAGAGTGGGAGGGAGAAAGAGAGAAAGAGAGAAAGAGAGAAAGAAAGAAAGAAAGAAAGAAAGAAAGAAAGAAAGAAAGAAAGAAAGAGGCCCTCCCCTTGGCCCCCCAGACTTAAATCTTTCCTGAAAGAAAAACAACTCTCTATCCTCCCTTTCTGGCATGCTTCTCATTTCCTCACAAGACCCTTGGCAACGGATCCATCTCTGGCACTTCCCAAACTCAGCAATGTGGTTTTAACATCAGTGTTCATTACCGGCTTGTGGCTGATTTACAACAGAAACAGCCTGCAGCCCCTCTTGCTCACATCCAAAGTGGGGGGGGGGGGCAGAGAGGCAATGCACCACAAGGCTTCCTCCATCCCTTTCTTCCCCGCCCCCCTTTGAGCCTGTCACCACTGCCCAGAACACAGGGAGCCTTTCTGCCAAGGCCTCCGTCCCGCCCGTGATTAACGGCTTCCTTTTTGCCCCTTTCCACAGGCCGCATCGCCCCCCAGTCACCCTTGACCACCACGGCATGTTCAAGGCCACAGGCTGCCTTTCTGCCTTGCAGACCACAAAGAACGTGCAGACCGAGGAAAGGGGGGGGGCAGGCGTGTCTCCCCTTAACGTTGTGTAGAACGAAAGGATTCCTTACTTCAAACACCTTTTGGGAACCTTTTGTCAGCCAGTTTGGTCTAGTGGTTAGGGAACCGGACTCTTATCTGGGAATACTGGGTTCGTTTCCTCCCCCCACCCCCATGAAGCCAGCTGGGTGACCCTGGGCTAGTCACAGCTCTCTTCTGAGCTCTCACAGCCCCTCCTACCTCACAGGGTGTCCGTTGCAGGGAGAACAGAAGGTTTGTCAGCTGCTTTGAGTCCCTTTAAATGGGTGGGAAAAGCAGGGCAGAAAAGTCAACTGTTCTTCTTCCTTCTCCATGGAGCCAGGCGGGTGCCCTTGGGCTAGTCATAGCTCTCTTCTGAGCTCTCACAGCCCCTCCTACCTCACAGGGTTTCTACTGTGGGGAGAAGAACAGAAGTTTGTCAGCTGCTTTGAGTCCCCTTAAATGGGTGAGAAAAGCAGGGTAGAAAAGCCAACTCTTCTTCTCCTTCTCTTAAACGATTGAAGAAATCATCTTCTACATTGTCACGATCCCAGTTATCTTCATCTTCGTCTAGCCCAGGCCAGTCTTTGGCCAGGAACTCTTCAAATGCATCGTCGAGGGGTGTGCACAAATGCAATTTTCAAATCGAAGATTCGAATGTCCAAAAGGATGTATTAAAACTCGAACTGATTTGAATACATTTGTAGCTACGGTATTTGTACAAATATTCGATACGAATTTGACGATACGAATGTCGACAACTTTCATATCTCTACGTATCCTGTTTTTATCCTGTGCACATCAGCATGGATACATACAGGTAGAAATAAGATGGGTACAGATATGTATGTAATGCATACGTATCCATACACATAAGAATGTCCAAATTATTCAAAATATTAGTATTTGTTAGAATATTAAAAAACAAATCGCACAACACTAGAACCAGGGGGCACTCTATGAAGCTGATGGGTAGGAGCGTAAGGTCTGACAGGGGGAAGTATTTCTTCACACAGAGGGTCATCGGCCTATGGAATGTGCTGCCAGAAGAGGTGGTGACAGCTACCAGTCTGGATGGCTTTAAGGTAGGGTTAGACAAATTTATGGATGACAGATGTATCAATGGCTACTAGAACGAATGCCTAGGTGCATCTTTCAGGCTGAGGGGGGGGGGAAGGAAATGGGGCGCTTCTAGGGCCATCTGCTGGGACTCGAGAGCAGGAGAAGGTTTGTCCTTGTCTCTGCTTGAGATGCCCATGAGCATTTGGTGGGCCACTGTGTGCGACAGGATGCTGGACTAGATGGGCTGTGGCCTGATCCAGCAAGGCTTCTCTTATGTTCTTATGTTCTTATGTTCTTATTTGATTCAAATTCCAATGTCCAAATTTGTCCAAATTCAATCAAATAACGAATATTTATAATATCCTTGCGTAACCCTAGCCTCATCTTCCTCCAAAACCCCAAGTTGACGGACTGTTTTTTCTCTGACAACGTTGGCCTCACTCGATCACCCATCGCGCTGGCAACCTGCTTTCACATGCTGGCGGAGATTAGGGCAGGCCCCAGACAGAAGAAGAGGAAGAGTTGGCTTTTCTACCCCACTTTTCTCACCCATTTAAGGGGACTCAAAGTGGCTGACAAACTTTCTGTTCTTCTCCCCACAACAGAACACCCTGTGAGGTAGGTGGGGCTGTGAGAGCTCAGGAGAGAGCTGCGACTAGCCCAAGGTCACCCAGCTGGCTTCATGGGGAAAGGCGGAATTGAACCCATTATTCCCAGATAAGAGTCCAACTTCCTAACCACTAGACCAAACTGGCTCACAGGTCCCTATTATAGGATATAATCTGGAATAAGGCCCGTGTGGAAAGGGCTTTACTCACAAAAAATATCCGGTAATCCTTTTACTACCTGTCAAAGTCCTAAGAAGAAAACACACCTGGCGGCAACCTCCCTGCTCAGCTAATACCACAGAAGCTTAACAAACTCAGGACAGGGGAAACCCCGGAAGCAAAAGGCATTTGTCTGCTTTTCAGGCCAGCTAAGTCAACACAAACGCAGGCGCTCTGAATAGCCCGACACGCACAGAGGTCGATGCCAGCCCTGGGACGCTCTTCAGGGTTTTGCTTCCAGCTGCAAATCCTGTTGCCGCATGAGAGCCAAGGAAAGGACTCAAGATGTAATTTACGTCAGCTCGCAAACCTTCGGCTGCCCCCCGATTAAAGGAGCAATTGGGAACAATGCAGGAGAAGAAAAGTTACAGCAAGTTATCACAACTGCCTTGGGTTCCGAGAGAGAAGGTCCAAGAGGAGTTCCAACCAGGGAATCATCCAGCCTGGCTGACAGAATACATAGGAGGGGTTTCCACTAGCACTAAGTACCCATTAGGGACCCATTAAGGACCCATCAGGCTCAGAGCAGGAAGACCCCATTTCTACTGCAGACCCCTTTAGAGCCACATTTGTTTCCACCAGTTCTAGGGAAACCCAGATTGAATGGGTCCTTCAGGATGTTTCCCCTGCGATCGGGCAATGGGGTCTAGGGGGGGCTCTGGGGGGGCACCCATGGGGGGATGCCCCGAAACCCAAGGCTCCGAAGCCTGTGCACAATCTCTGACACCAGCTCTGAAGAATAGCGCAGGCTCCACAGAGGACCCCATGCGAGAGCAATGCCAGTCCTACGGACCTTTGTCAAAGGCTCCGGAGAATCTTCGGAGTTTGTGGCAGATCGCCCTGGAGAATCTTCAAAGAATCTCCGGAGTGTCTATGGAGACTGCACTCCCTGTCCCCCCAAAAACCTGGGGTGATGGGCGGGTCCACGTGGGTTAATCCAGATTCACCACATGAGTGCTCCAGCGTTTCCACTGCAGGCAGGCTAGCACCCATTGCTGCTGGGTGCTGCACCACCTGTGGGGTCACATTAAGTACCTCCCTTGATCTGGATTTACTAGATCCAAATTAGTTGAAGGGCCCATTCCTTAGATCCGGATCATCTTAGATGCGGGTTAAGGGAGGTCAGTGAAAAAATTGGCCACTCTTAATTCAGGGGCAAAAGAAGAAGAAGAAGAAGAAGAAGAAGAGTTGGCTTTTCTACCCCACTTTTCTCACCCATTAAGGGGTCTCAAAGCAGCTGACAAAGCTTCTGTTCTTCTCCCCACAACAGAACACCCTGTGAGGTAGGTGGGGCTGTGAGAGCTCAGCAGAGAGCTGTGACTAGCCCAAGGTCACCCAGCTGGCTCTGTGGAGGAGGGCAGAATCAAACCCAGTACTCCCAGATAAGAGTCCGTCTCCCTCACCACTAGACCAAAGTGGCTCACTGGAAAGAAGGCAGGAGCAGTGAGTAGAGACCATTCTGCTCTCACCTGTCTTGGTCTGAATCTGTGGGTCTTGACCGGCCTGACCCGCTGGTTTGGCTCTTGGAGAGACGTGGTCTGGAACAGTTCACGCCAAACTCTGGCCTTGAGGTTCATCTGAGCTTCAGGGCCAGGCTCCAAGTACTCCAAAAGACTTAGAAGAAATGGCTCTAGGCCTCAGAGTCACTGGGAAACCCATTTTGGTGGCACAGTTTGCTGTGTTGTCAGAATGGGTCCCCCGGTAGACAGGAAGACAGAACTGGACCTTATGCACGCCTCCGAGAAGAACAGAAGGTTTGTCAGCCGCTCTGAGTCCCCTTAAATGGGTGAGAAAAGTGGGGTAGAAAAGCCAACTGTTCTCCTCCTCCTCCTCCTTCTTCCCACCATCATCTTCAGCTCCAGCCCAGAACTGGCACCATAAATGAACTCATCACGTTAGGACGGCACAATAGCCATCGGCTGTTTACCCTGTAAGGCCCTGAGATATCCACTCAGGGCTTGTAATTTTCCCCTTCTCACCCATGCAACATCCTCCAGGTCCGGCCTCCCCTCCTTTTTATTTTTCCACAGCCAAACTCCGTCTTTTCCTCCATCCGCCCGAAATGCAGCAAAGCAAATTCCCTCTCCTCAACCCGGCTTAATCTTCAAAGCACTTGAGAAATCTCATCTCACAAGACTCCTTCCTCCCTGGGAAGGAAATCATTTTGTAGTTCTTTTTTCTCCAGAGATTTAGAAGATAGCGTGTCCTTAAAATAAAACCATTTAGCCTAGTGTGAAATTTCATGTTCTTTCTTTGTTTTGTTTTTTAAAAAAACACCCTTGTTTGCTTACATCTGCCCATTGCCAAGAACGTCTGTCAAGACACTAGTTTATTCAGGCTTCCTAACTCAAAAAGCAAAAACAGATGACACAATATTTCACTGAGGGAAAAAAACACTTTTAGGAAGAGTTACTTGGCAGCCTATATTTAGAAGGTTGGAGCTGACAGCCCAAATAGCTGGAAAGGACCACATTGGCAAAGGGTGCAAGAACAGAAAATACTCTTATTAGGCTTTTTTGCACTAGCAGCAAAGACAATGTTAGGAAGGAACCCACTAGGAGCCCGATAGGTGGATTGGTAGGGTGTCTTCAGGCTCTTAAATCCGGATTAACACTAGACCCCTTTAAGGGTGTTTTTCCCCTGTCACTAAAAGTACCCATTAAGTACCCATAGATGGGTATGTAATGGCATTTTTGTACTCATTAATGGGTACTTAATGGGTACTTCTAGTGACAGTGGAAAAACACGCTAATGGTGTCTTCCGGGCATACGTATGGGGTCCTCGCCATGGACTTTTTTGCACCTCCCTTAATCCGGACCTCCCTTAATCTGGATTTAGAAGATCCAGATCTTTGGTATCCCGGCCATGTGGAATCCGGTCCTTAAAGTCCCACATTATGGTGGAGACCCCATATGTTTGCAAGGGCAGCCTAGCACCTGATGGACGCTGTAGCACCCATCCTAAGGCTCTGGACTGAAGAAGAAGAAGAAGAAGAAGAAGAAGAAGAAGAAGAAGAAGAAGAAGAAGAAGAAGAAGAAGAAGAAGAAGAAGTGGAAGAGGAAGGAGGAGGAGGAGAAGGAGAAGAAGAGGAGGAGGAAGAGGAGGAGGAAGAAGAGGAGGAGGAAGAGGAGGAAGAGGAGGAGGAGGAAGAGGAGGAGGAGGAGGAGGAAGAGGAGGAAGATGAAGAGAAAGAAGGGGAGGAAGAGGAAGAAGAGGGAAAGGGAAAGGAAAGAGGAGGAGGAGGAAGAAGAAAAAGAAGAAGAGGAGGAAGAGGAAGAAGAGGAAGAGGGAAAGGGAAAGGAAAGAGGAGGAGGAGGAAGAGGAGGAGGAAGAAAAAGAAGAAGAGGAGGAGGAGGAAGAGGAGGAAGAGGAAGAAGAGGAGGAAGAGGAAGAGGAGGAAGAGGAGGAAGAGGAAGAGGGAAAGGAAAGAGGAGTAGGAGTAGGAGGAGTTGGCTTTTCTACCCCTCTTTTCTCACCCAGGAGTGCGGATCCCCAGTTTAACGACTGTACAAACTCTTCATACAAATGTTAATGTATGAATCTCCTAACATTCAATTTATGTCCAAATGTCCGAATTCGTATGAATAACGAATGTTTCCAAATATTCATGCCCATCGCTGGCCTAACGATTTTTTAAAGCCATCCACGCTGGTTGCTGTCGCCGCCTCTTCAAAGCACACCACCAGGGGACGAAGCATTTTCGGATGTTCAGAACTGCCAAAAGGCGCTTTCGGGTGTCTGAAAAAAGGGAGGGCAGAAATATCTCCTGCGGTCCCATTTGCACAGCAGCCGAATGGCTGTTTGCTGAGTGCGCCTCTCTCATGGGTGGATTCTGGCCGCCCGCTGCTCGGTGAGTCCGGGCTGGATTAGGCCACTCTTGGGAAGCCTGGTGCCTCCCCTGCTCCGACCTTTGGGATCTGCTTTGTCATCGCTGGAATTTGTCCCAGGATCACAAACCCATCTCCACGTCGCTCTCTCCATGTGTGCCTTTTCGTAATACCATCAACAGGGAAAGGCAGCTTAGATTCCTAGGAAGGGGAAAAGTTCAGCGTGTTTGTTCCTCAAAAACCTCCCCGTCTTATGCTTTTCGAGATAAGTCGTTGCGGCTGTTTCTGAACAGGCTTCTAAAAAAACCTGAAGACTCCTGGATTCTTGGGGGGCCCCTATGAAGCTGATGGGTAGGAGAGTCAGATCAGGCAAGGGGAAATATCTCTCCACCCAGAGGATCACCCGCCCGTGGAATTCGCTGTCAGAAGATGTTAATGTACGAATTAACATCGAATTAACATCGAATTAATTAACATCGAATTAACATCGAATTAAAACATTGAATTAACATCGAATTAATGTACGAAGAACTCTACCATTCTATGATTCTAAGATGTGGTGACAGCAACCAGCCTAGATGGCTTTAAGGAAGGGCTGGACAAGTCCATGGATGGCAGAAGTATCAGTGGCTACTAGAATGGATGTCTAGGTACATCTTTCAGGCTGGGGGGACAAGCAGGATCCCTCTAGGGCCATTTGCTGGGATTCGGGAGCAGGAGGAGGTTTGCCCTTATCTCTGCTTGAGATGCCTCTGGGCAATTGGTGGGCCACTGTGTGGGCGAAGATACTGGACTGGATGGGCTGTGGCTCTTCATACTTTCTTATAGACACCTTCATGGAGGACAGGTGGATCAGTGGCTACCAGAATGGATGCCTACGTGCTGCTTCCAGGACGGAGTGGCAAGCAGGAGGCCTCTTAAGGCCACCTCCAGGGAGTCAAAGGCAGGTCTTGCCTTTGCCTTGTTTGAGATGCCCAAAAGCAATCAGATGGGATGGGCAACGCAATTCTGCCCAATTGCACTTCTCAGGATCCTGTAATTCAGCACCAGTAAAGGGACAGGTGCAACAAAACGTTCCAGGTTGAAACACTGCATATATATGATGCCTGTTGATGTAGTTCATTCATGGAGGACAGGTGTACCAAAGACTACTAGAATGGATGCCTAGGTACCTCTGCGCACTGTGCATGCGGCATGGAAGGTGAAACTGGCAGCCGCGCATGTGCGGTGGTAGAAATATGCGCTTTGGGGTATTTGGTGCCTGTTAGTAATGTGCACAAATGCAGGGGTGAGTGGGTTGTATTCTATTCATACTGAATCTAATGCAAGAAAATTTGTATTCATTCAAACCCCATAGAAAGCTTCATAAGAATATATCAAATGTGCCAACATTCAATTTGAAAAGGTGGATAGAGAAAATTTCTTTTCTCTGTCACACAGCACTAGAACCAGGGGGCACCTATGAAGTTGATGGGTAGGAGAGTCGGATCCAACAAGAAGAAGGATTTCTTCACCCAGAGGGTCATCAGTCCATGGAATTGGCTGCCAGAAGAGGTGGTAACAGCTACCAGTCGAGATGGCTTCAAGGAAGGGTTAGACAAATTTATGGATGACAGATGCATCAATGGCTCCTAGAATGGATGCCTAAGTACATCTTTCAGGCTGAGGGGGGAAGCAGGATGCCTCTAAGGCCATTTGCTAGGATTCAAGAGGAGGAAAAGGTTTGTCCTTAACTCTGCTTGAGATGCCCATGGGCAATTGGTGGGCCACTGTGTGCAACAGGACACTGGACTAGATGGGCTGTGGCCTGATCCAGCAGAGCTCCCCTTATGTTCTTATCTTCTTATGAATACAAATGTCCAAACTCAGCCAAATTCTTACAAATTTTGAATACTACGAATATCCATGCACATCCCTGGCGCCTGTCGAATAACTGGATCCACATGTCACAAAATCACGCAAAGACAACATCAGCCGTGGTGCCATCTAGCTAGCACATTATCGCCTTTTAGCAAGACATCTAGCCAACGCCTGGAGGTAGCCGGAATCCTGTTTGTAAGAACCTAAAACCAGAAATATTTAGTAATTCATTAAACTACTTCTGCCTATACCAAGTCAGCATTTCTTGGCCTCTTAAACCCATGTTAGAAATGGCCTTGTCTTTAACAAGGCCACAAGCCGCAGAGAATGAAAATATTCCCATTTTTATTTTATTTCCTCGTAAGCGACCTCCATGGAGGTCGAAGTGGGCTTCGTCCAGAAGAAGCAAACAGATCAACAGAAACCAAGATTTCTTCCTCTCAGCCTGTTAACTGCAGGAAATCAAACAGATGACAGGCGTCACTTTCATAAATATCCCTGCTGGATAGACAGGCTTCAGGAAACATGTGCTCCAGTTCTTAAAAAATCACAACATCCTTATTTATATCTCTCTCTTTTCCAGCAAGGCAACTCGGTGCTCTTGAATTGCAAATTCCAAATCTTCCCCAAATCAACACCCACCAAAAGTCACTACTAGATAGATCCAAGGCAAAAATAAAGGTGAGAAGTTACTGGGAAAGGAAAGTTTGAAACTAAAGATGTTCATTCATTCATTCATTCATTCATTCATTCATTCATTCATTCAGTTTATTTGTATACCACCTTTCTAATAAATTACTCAAGGTGTTTTACAGCAACCATGAAAAAATACAATAAAAAGTAATACATCATCACAGAGAAATACAGCAAGTAAAGAAACCACTTTCTATAAATATTATATCAAATACATACCATAAGCAATGTACAGAATTATACTAACAAGCTATATAATTTAAGAAACTCCAGTACACAGTATCAAATGAAAAAATAAACCATTTGTACATAAATTGAACGTTAGAACATCCGTACATTAACATTCGTACAAATACAAATGTTGTACAAGTTATGTTTGTACAGTTCAGTTCAGTTCAGTTCAGTTCAGTTCATTCATTCATTCATTCATTCATTCATTCATTCATTCATTTCTACCCCGCCCCATATCCGAAGGTCTCTGGGCAGGTAACAACAGATCAAACAACTAAGAACAACATATTAAAAACAAAGTTAAAATAAGGTACACAGTTAAAAACTCCTTAAAAATTCAACAGATTTAAAGCGCCATAGATCAAGAGTGGACTAAAAGTGGATTCAGGTCGGATTAGATGCTTTCAGAGTGGATATGTTACAGAACATGTATATCAAATATGTATCGGATACGTATGCATTCGTGAGGATACGTATTTGTATCAGATTCGTATCAGATATTCGTACGAATCTCACAAATACATTTGTATCGAATAGAATCCTACCACATTTGAAGGGGATCTATTCGAAAGAATATGGACTTTCAAACATTCGATCTGTTCCAAATCAAATGCCAAAAAACCAATACTTGAAACCAAACAAAGGAGGGAGAAAGAGATCTGATGTCTTAACTCTCATCAACATAGCAAGGAGGAATTCTATAACCCAGGTAAGTATCGTATTTATTTATATTTATTTATACTTATATCCCACCCCATACCCAAGGGTCTCTGGGCGGCTCACAACATTTAAAAACAAACATAGCAAAACATAGCAAAAACTATATCAGGTCTAAAACCAGTTAAAGTTTAAAATCCAGCATTAAGAAAAATACAGAACTGTTTAAAAACAGCAGTCTTAACGATGGGGGAAGCGTGGGGAACATCTTCTCTGTATAAAATGAAAAATACACTGTAATTATGTAATATAATTTTAGGGCAAACGTGCCCTGCCACAAGGATCCCTACAGAAATCAGGCCAATAAGATACAAGGACCCTTTCTGCACTTACTTGCTGTAAGTCAGGTTCTGTGGGTCTAGAGCAGTGGTTCTCAACCTGGGGGTCGGGACCCCTCTGGGGGTCGAACTACCCTTTCAGAGGGGTCGCGACAGGTCTCCCCCAGCCCTTCCCTCCCACCTCCCAGCTGCTCCGCCCCCATGGTTGGGGGTCTCCACAACATGAGGAACTCCATTAAGGGGTCGCGGCATTAGGAAGGTTGAGAACCGCTGGTCTAGAGGAAAGCGTGGGCAGGATCAGGACCATCCACACTAACAGCACTGGTCCAGATCCACCGTCACTACAGCCTTGAAATTGACCTTAGCTTTCTACACGCAACTCCCCATGGCCAAGGCGAGTCTATTAGTGATGAAGAGGAAGAGTTGGTTTTTATACCCACTTTTCTCACCCTTAATGGGACTCAAAGCTGCTGACAAGCCTTCTGCTCTCACCCATTGAAGGGGACTCAAAGCTGCTGACAAACCTTCTGTTCTTCTCCCCACCACAGAAACCCTGTGAGGAAGGTAGGGCTGTGAGAGCATAAAAAGAGAGCTGTGACTAACCCAAGGCCACCCAGCTGGCTTTGTATAGGACTGTGTAATCCAACTGGGAGACTATCCAGCTGGCCTTGCGTGGTGCTGAAGCATCCTGGGACGTCTGGTGTGGGCCAAGTGCAAACAGGCTCCTCCGAATGCGGTAGGAATAATAGAAACATAGAGTTGGAAGGGACCTCCAGGATCATCCAGTCCAACCCCTGCTCAATGCAGGATTTCCTAAACCATCCTAGACAGATGTAGGTCCAGCCTTTGCCTGAAGACCTCCAGCGAAGGAGAACCCACTACCTCCCGTGGCAACCTAGTCCAATGACTGATCCTCCTCACTATCAGGAAGTTCTTCCTAATATCTAATCTGTATTGACTCCCTTGAAGTTTCATCCCGTTGTTTCCAGTCCTCCCATCTTGTGCAAATGAGAATAGGGACGATCCCTCTGCACTGTGACGGCCCTTCAGATACTTGAAGACCCTGATCATGTCTCCTCTCAGTCTTCTCTTCTGCAGGCTAAACATACCTAGATCCTTCAATCGTTTCCAGACCTCTCAACATTTTGGTAGCCCTCCTTTGGACTTGCTCTAGTTTGCCTATGTCTTTTTTTAACTGGGCTGCCCAGAACTGGACACAGGACTCTAGATGAGGTCTGACCAAGGTAGAGTAGAGAGGAATCATTACTTCTCATGATCTAGACTCAATGCTCCTCTAGATGCTTCCTAGGATGACCTTTGCCTTTTTTGCTGTTTCAAGGATTCTATTCAAAACAAATATATTCGTACAAATACCCGATACAAACGTATACATATCTGATGCATATCCCATAACATATCTGCTCTGACAGGGTCAAATCCGTCCTGAATCCACTCTCAAACCATGTTGAATGCACTCTGGATCCGTTGCAGATGTACCAGGCGCAACTGCTTTCCCACCACCTCGTTTCAAGAATGTTCCAAAGCATTCGCACAAATACAAATGTCAATGTTTGAATGTTGTAACATTTGATCCATATACAAATGTCCAAATTCATACGAATATCAAATGCTACGAATATTCATCCATATCTCTAACATGCGCTACATTAAATTCTCTGGAACAAAGGCAGGAAATGAAAAGTTACATTTTTTTTAAAAAAAAGAAACCTAATAGATGTGTCAGATCACCATTTACTGTCTTTTGACACCCAGAATGGCACCTGAGTCCAGCTGCCAAATTCCTGCATGTTTTTCCCCTCCCACATCTGACTCTTGCAATGTTCCAGGCAGGTTCCTGGAAGATGAAAGTATTTGCACGTCAAAACAAACAGCTGCCGTGCAATTCCTGAACGCCACAAAACATCGCTGGCCCTGAAGGACAGAAAGTCACCGGATGAAGGACAGCAGGTCCCACGCTTTCTCAAGACCTCCAGCATTCCAAAAATTAGGGAGAACGCTGCACAAGGCTGTCAGAATGAGAGCTAGGAAGAAGACATGGACCTTAACTTTCACTAAGGAGGAAAGGTGCAGCAGCCTGATCTACCTCACAGGGGGGTTGTGGATCAACCCCAAAGTTAGCCAAAGTCAAAGAGAAAGGAGAAAAGGGCAACCAGAGTGATCCAGGGGCTAGAACACCTCCCTTACGAAACCAGGCTGCAACATCTAGGCCTCTTCAGTCTGGAGAGACGGCATTTAAGAGGGGATCTGATTGAAGTATATAAAATCATGCACGGTATAGAAAAGGTGGATAGAGAAAATTTCACTGTCGCACAACACTAGAACCAGGGGGCATCTATGAAGCTGATGGGTTGGAGTGTCAGATCAGACAAGAGGAAGTATTTATGGAATTTGCTGCTGGAAGAGGTGGTGACAGCTACCAGTCTAGATGGCTTTAAGGAAGGTTTAGACAAATTTATGGGCGACAGATGTATCAATGGCTACTAGAATGAAATACTTCCCCTTGTCGGATCCGACTCTCCTACCCATCAGCTTCATAGATGCCCCCTGGTTCTAGTGTTGTGTGATAGAGAAAAGAAATTTTCTCTATCCACCTTTTCTATACCATGCATAATTTTATGTACTTCAATCAGGTCCCCTCTTAAACGCCGTCTCTCCAGACTGAAGAGGCCTAGACGTTGCAGCCTGGTTCGTAAGGGATTTTGTTCGACCCTTAATCATTCTGGTTGCCTTTTTCTGCACCTTCTCTAGTTCCACAATATCCTTTTTGAGGTGTGGTGACCAGAATCGTACACAATATTCCCAATGTGGCCTCACCATAGATTTATAAAGAGGCAAAATGACACTTGCTGACTTATTTTCTATTCCCTTCATGGAACTGTCCACCACTTATGTGACAAGGAATCAAAGCTTTCTTCACGCCTGCCATCCCAGGCGCGCACATGACCTCACTGCGCCCATTGAAGGAAGAGAAAACCAGTGCTGTAATGAGGCTTCGTGGTTTTCCTCATTCTCTTTCCCTGCTTTCCACAAAGCCACGCGACACACACAGCTCTGAGCCTTATTCCCTTGGAGCTCCATCTCAAAGGTGGGGATGTTTCCTCCTTCACTCTCCTTTTTAACCGGCTGGGTTTCCCCCCCATAACACCTTAATCTGCCTGTCTCAGAGGCCAGGGTGTAAAGAATGTTGCAATGCGCAAAGGCGACAGGTCCGTATGCAAAACTAGCTGATCATTGCCTCTGGCTTCTCCTTTGGTCCTGCTTTTCCTCTTCACTCCTTCCAAACACACAGAATGGGTGGGGAAATAAGGGAATAAAGCGGGGTCCTGTCTCTAAAAACAGGAGGGGATTGGAATCTGAGGGGGGTAAGACACCCGGAGGGGAAGGAGTTGGAAGAAGGAGGGGACTCAAAGTGGCTGACAAACCTTCTGTTCTTCTCCCCACAACAGAACACCTTGTGAGGTAGGTGGGGCTGTGAGAGCTCAGAAGAGAGCTGTGACTAGCCCAAGGTCATCCAGCTGGCTTCATGGGGGAGAGCGGAATCGAACCCAGTATTCCCAGATAAGAGTCCGGCTCCCTTAAGCGCTTGACCAAACTGTTAGGAATAAACCCTTATAGAAAACCGTGAGTAGAGGCCCTAAGGTTGGTGGGGCTGAGAGCTCAAAAGAGAGCTGTGACTAGCCCAAGGTCACCCAGCTGGCTTCATGGGGGAGGGCGGAATCGAAGCCAGTATTCCCAAATAAGAGTCTGGCTCCCTAACCACTAGGCTCACAAGGATCCCAGGTTGTCATCTTGTTCAGAGAAATGAATTATTGCTGCATCCAGCTAAAGAGCACAGAGAAGGCAAACAGATGGATGGACGGACAGACGGACGGACAGGTTGGTCTTGTGGTGAGAGTGCTGGATAGGGGTGTGCACAAATGCAATTTTCAGGATTCGATTCAAATCAAAATCTCAAAAATTCCATTCGATTCAAACGTTCAAAGTTCAAATTGAACCAAATTCGATTCGAATTAAGCAAATTTGAATCTTTTCGTTTGAATTTTTCATTCAAATATGCACTCACGAATGCTGACAACACCCATACATGCAAGTACACACCTTCCCTGGGTCTGTAACACATCCGTACGAATCCCGTTGTTATCTCATATGCAACCCGTTTTTATCCCATGTGGATCCATGCAAATGCGTACTGATGCGGGAAAGATGTGGATCTTAAAGTACGTATTGTGTACGAACCCATATGTCCAAATAATTCAAACAAATAGATCCGAAATTCAAAATTTCAATCAAATCTTTAAATCTCAGTTTAAGGACGTTTGATTCAAATTCGAATGTCGAATTTCTGTCAATTCGATCAAATTTTGAATCTATTAAAATAATCGTGCATATCTCTAGTGCTGGATTCGTATCTAGACGCTTCCTGGTTAGAGTCTGCACTCCTCCATGAAGCCAGCTGGGTGACCTTGGGCTAGTCACAGCTCTTTCTGAGCATTTACAGCCCCACCAAGCTTACAAGGTGTCTGTTGTGAGGAGAACAGAAGGTTTGTCAGCAGCTTTGAGGCCCCTTAAGGGTTAGAAAAGCGGGTATAAAAACTAACTCGCTCTTCTCCTCCTCCTTCTTCAAAGCCAGCTTGATGTCCTTGGGCTAGTCACAGCTCTCGTTCTGAGCCCTCACAGCACCACCTACTTCACAGGGTGTCTGTTGAGGGGAGAAGAACAGAAGATTTGTCAGCAGCTTTGAGTACCTTTACGAGTGAGAAAGGCAGGTATTAAAATCAACTCCTGGGTGACTTTGGGCTAGTCACAGCTTTGAGTCCCCTTAAGGGTAGGGAAAGTGGGGTATAAATGCGGGTTGCTCCTTCTAAACCCCGGAAGAGTTTAAATAATTGCCCAAATGTTTATTTTTGTGTTCACATTCAAATCGAATCGAATATCCAAACATTCAATTCGATTCTAACGTTTAGAATCTGAATGCAACAAAATGCAATCCAAATTGAATGCATTCTAATACATTCGTTCGAATGTTAGGTCCGAATCTGAAGATACGAACGTCGACAACACTTGTATGCGTTATACGTATCTGTACGCATTTCGTACGCTTCCCGTTTCATCCCGTAGGTATCCCGTTTTTGTCCTGTACTATCAGCGCAAATGCGTGCAGATACGTATGAGATTCGTCCAGATATGTATGTAATACATACCTATCTGTGCATTCAAATGTTTTGAATAATTCGGACGAATGTTTCGGGACATTTGAAATTCGTTTGAACGTTGAAATTCGAACGTGAAGACATTCTTTTCAAATTCAAATGTCCACATGCGATCAAATCCAAGCAAATTTGGAATGTTCCAGAACATTCGTGCACAACCCTATGACACCCAGGGCTCCCTATGGCTACCATTAACTCGCCTACGAATATGACCTTTAAGTTGCGGAACCTGCTCCGCTTTCAACAGAGAGCCATATAAACCCAGTAACTTCCCGTATTTACATCTGAAATGGTCTCACTTTCCTTTCCCAATTGCATTTTGTAATGTTTTCGTTTCGCCGTTTGCTGCCCTCGGCCATTCGAGAACGGCCGTGTTATGAGTGGGGTAATAACAAATCATAAATACATTTTTGTGGTCTTGTGGTCTAGAAGAGAACCACACCCGAGCAAGGAACTTTCTTTTCCAATTCCACTGCCAAAGAGACAAGCGGTTTTGGAGAAAAAATAAAATTAGGATCTTTTTAGCAATGGAAACTGGTATAGCTTCACTGGTTGTGTGATTGTCCCAAATACATCCACATTATCATCATCATCATCACTACTATTTCTACTACTAGTAGTGGTAGCAATAGTGGTGGTGGTAGTAGCAGCAGTGACGGCGGTGGTGGTGGTAGTAGTGGTGGTGGTGGTAGTAGTGGTGACGGCGGTGGTGGTGGTAGTAGTAGTGGTGGTAGTGGTACCAGTAGTAGTGGTGGCGGTGATGGTGGTGGTAGTAGTGGTGGCAGTGATGGTGGTGGTGGTGGTAGTGGTGGTGGTGGTATCAGTAGTAGTGGTGGCGGTGATGGTGGTGGTGGTAGTAGTGGTGGCAGTGATGGTGGTGGTGGTGGTAGTGGTGGTGGTGGTATCAGTAGTAGTGGTGGCGGTGATGGTGGTGGTAGTAGTGGTGGCAGTGATGGTGGTGGTGGTGGTAGTGGTGGTGATGGTATCAGTAGTAGTGGTGGCGGTGATGGTGGTGGTAGTAGTGGTGGCAGTGATGGTGGTGGTGGTAGTAGTGGCGGTGGTGGTATCAGTAGTAGTGGTGGCGGTGATGGTGGTGGTAGTAGTGGTGGCAGTGATGGTGGTGGTGGTGGTAGTAGTGGTGGCGGTGATGGTGGTGGTGGTAGCGGTGGTGGTGGTAGTGGTGGTGGTACTGGTACTGGTACTGGGGCATGACTCTCCAAGTAGCGCATGGGAATGTATGAGAAACATACCTATGTACCCGTAGAGAAACCAATGTCCAAATTATTCGTGCAAATACATGCGAATGTGCAGACATTTGTTTTCCCTTACTCGTACAAATTTGGATTTTCAAATATTCGATTCATTACGAATCACATGCCAAAAATTGCATTCATGCACTGCCCTAGTACACAGGCGTCCATTCCAGCAGCCATTGATACACCTGCTGCCCATGAATGTGTCATGAACCTCTATTTCAGCCTCCACACATGCGCAATAGACCAGAGATAGGACGGCAGCTCTGCCTATAAGCTAAGTCAGAAGCGAAGCTGCTGGAAAACCTGCAACCAGCGCTGGATAGTCCAGCAATAGTATTCAGTGCTTTTTAGTGGCGGGAGTGCAAGGCCATGGTGAGGTTTCCGCACCACAGAGGTGCTGTAATGGTGCTACATTTCCTCCATCCGGATAGGGAGGTACAAAAAGCGTTCCCCTCCTGTTTTCAACAGTCAGAGTTTTTAAAAAGCCACTAAGCTATTTGAGCCAGTTTGGTTTAGTGGTCAGGGAGCTAGACTCTCATCTGGGAATACTGGGTTTGATTCCACCCTCCTCCACGAAGCCAGCTGGGTGACCTTGGGCGAGTCACAGCTCTCTTCTGTAGCTCTCACAGCCCCACCCACCTCACAGGCGAGGTGGGGAGAAAAGAAGAAGGTTTGTCAGCTGCTTTGAGTACCTGCACGAGTGAGAAAAGCAGGTATTAAAATCAACTCCTCCATCTCCATGAAGCCAGCTGGGTGACCTTGGGCTAGTCATACCTCTCTTCTGAGCTCTCACAGCCCCACCTACCTCACAGGGTGTTCTGTGCTGGGGAGAAGAACAGAAGGTTTGTCAGCCGCTTTGAGTCCCCTTAAATGGGCGAGAAAAGCAGGGTAGAAAAGACAACTCTTCTTCTTCTTCTTCCTCCCCAAAGCCAGCGGGGTGACCTTGGGCTAGTCACAGCTCTTTTCTAAGCTCTCACAGCCCCACCCACCTCACAGGGTGTTCTGTGGTGGGGAGAAGAACAGAAGGTTTGTCAGCCGCTTTGAGTCCCCTTAAATGGGCGAGAAAAGCAGGGTAGAAAAGACAACTCTTCTTCTACTACTACTACTGAACAACCGCAAACCAAAAAGCCTCGCCAATCTAGACTCACTGAGCCAGAAATCCACCAGCTCATTCCGCCCCACCCTTCACCTGCACCCTCTACCCAAGCAAAGCACCCAAACCCAAACCCTTGAGGGAACACACTCCGGATTCTCACAGTAAAAACAAAGCCAGAGAGCCCCTTGGAGGGATGAAAAGCCATTGAGGAACGCTATCCATAGTTCAAGTGAACCATTCAGGACTCACAGCTGTGCCCAGCAAGGTTGCTAATGCCATAAGCATCTATCTGTGGCAGAAAAAAGCAGGCTTCGCCAACATTTAGACTGGCACGGTTTCTCTGTCCACCCCATAAGCCCTACCAACGCCATCGCAAGCGGAAGCAAGGTGGCACGCGAAGATTAAAAATTACGCAATAACAAGATTATTTCTTTGCTCCAGTTAAAGCGAAGGAAGACGAAGAATAAAGGTAAATGAGTCACTGCCAACCGACGGGCACAGAGAGTGAAGGGACAGGTGTGTTTTCTCGGTCTAGTGGCTAGGGAGCCGGACTCTTATCTGGGAATAGCGGATTTGATTCCGCGCTCCTCCACAAAGCCAGCGGGGTGACCTTGGGCTAGTCACAGCTCTCTTCTAAGCTCTCACAGCCCCACCCATCTCACAGGGAGTCTGTTTCATACTTGACTCCGGCCTTTAAAAAAATAAAAAAAGATGAGTTGAAATTTAGCAAGGGAAGAGATATTCACCATGGCCCAGGTTCCTGATGCATTTCTTGGAAAGACCAGGAAATACCTTTGACTCAGGCCAACCCTCGCTGCAGAAGAGTTCGCTTTCCTACCCTGCTTTTGTCACCCATTTAAGGGGAC
Organism: Aspidoscelis tigris stejnegeri; assembly: GCA_023333525.1. Lineage (NCBI taxonomy): Eukaryota > Metazoa > Chordata > Lepidosauria > Squamata > Teiidae > Aspidoscelis > Aspidoscelis tigris. The sequence continues at coordinate 4,365,737 of JALMGA010000029.1, read as the reverse complement.
TCAAAGCAGCTGACAAACCTTCTGTTCTTCTCCCCACATCAGAGCACCCTGTGTGGTAGGTGGGGCTGAGAGAGCTCAGAAGAGAACTGTGACTGGCCCAAGGTCACCCAGCTGGCTTCATGGGGGAGGGCGGAATCATACCCAGTATTCCCAGATGAGAGTCCGGCTCCCTAACCACTGGACCAAACTGGATCAAAGAGCCCCTGCCAAACCAATATGATCAATTAAGATTTCACCTGGGTGGGTCTGAAACTCCTAAGATCTCCTGTGCAAACTCAGAAAGTCAGGGTGTCCACTAGACTATCCAGACCCACATTCCCACATAAGAAACATCATGCTCCAGGAGCGCATTTACCTCCACAGCAAAAAAATCCACAGCAAAAAACTGGCGAGCCGGTTTGCTCTAGCGTTTCAGGAGCCGGTCTCTTATCTGGGAATACTGGGTTCAATTCTGCCCTCCTCCATAAAGCCAGCTGGGTGACCTTGGGCTAGCCACAGCTCTCTCTTCTGAGCTCTCACAGCCCCGCCCACCCCACAGGGTGTCTTGTGGGGTGAAAGAACAGAAGGTTTGTCAGCTACTTTGAGTCCCCTTAAATGGGTGAGAAAAGCAGGACAGAAAAGCCAACTCTTCTTCTGCTCCCTGAAGTTAATGGGGGTGACCTTGGGCTAGCCACAGTTCTCTTCTGAGCTCTCACAGGCCCACCTACCTCACAAGGTGTCTGTGGTGGGGAGAAGAACATAAGGTTTGTCAGCTGCTTTGAGTCCCCTTAAATGGGTGAGAAAAGCGGGGTACAGACTTCAGTCTTGTCTCTCTCTCCCCGCAAGAATTCCAGCCAGCTATTCCAGCCCTTAATTCCCTTAGGATACACTCAGGATCAGGCAGAGCCCAAAACAAGGGGGAGGAATGAGTTTTCCAGGAGCCTCTCCAATCCCTGAGGGTTCTTTGCGGCCACCCAACCCCTCCATAGCCCGGAAGGCGCCACGGTCTGCGCTGTACCTGACCGCTCCCCTCCGCCGTTAATAGCAAGCCAAGCTAAGAAGATAAAGGATCCCAAGGCAAGGGGAAAACAGGTAGGGGTCAAAGACCGCTCCATGTGGAGGCCGGGCTTCGTCTCCTTTGCACTGCCAAGTCTAAAGGGTGAAAGAAATCGTGTCCTATGTAGGGATCTGCACTAATTTATTTATTTTAATTTTTTTTGCATTCGAATTTGAGTCGAACCAATGTTTAAAACCCGAATGTTAAAAAAAAACCGATTCGAATCCGTAACATTCGCGTCTATTCGTTCAAATGTTAGACCCGTATTTAAAAATGCAAATGTCAACATTCGTATGTGTTATACGTGCCTGTACACATTCCGTATGCATCGTTTTATCCCGTACGCATCCCGTTTTCATCCCGTATTATAAGCGCAAATGTGTACAGATCCGTATAACAGTTGCACAGATACACATGTAATACATAGGGATCTGTACATTCAAATGTCTCAAACCAATCAAATGTTTCGAAACATCCGAAATCCGTCCGAATGTCTGAATTCAAATGTTAAGAAACCCGATTCGAATTCGAATGTCAAGATTCATCAGATTCGAACCGGATTTTTGAATTTTCGAATATTGCTTCACATGCCTATTCCTACAGGGCTGGGCACAAAGGCAACAACATCTGGACACTCGAACCGATATGAATACATTCGTATCTATTCGTTCGAATATTCGATACGTATCCAATGATACGAACCTTGTAAGCATCTGTACGCATCCCATTTACATGCCATATGCGTCCCGTTTTCATCCCGTACATATCCATATGGATGCGTATGGACACCCAAGACGGATACGGATACGGATACGTCCAAACAATTCGGACGTTCATATGTCTACAGATGAACACAAGTGCGCACGAGTGTCCGAATTATCCGTAGAAATAACTTGAAATATTTGTATTCGTACAAATATTAAAGTACAAATGTCTGGACATCCAGTTTGTATTCGAATGTCCGAATTTGTACGAATATTTCGAATATTCATGCACATCCCTATTTCTCCTGCTTTTCCAATGTCCCGAAAGTCGCTCCATCAGGTTCGGTTTCCAATCACCTTTGTTGTGTCGAGGGGTAAAGCCGACCAACTGGAGGGGGCAAAAAGCAAACCCGCCCCAAAGTATCGCCCGTGTGGCACCTTCTTTCGCTTCCAAAGCGCTCCTAAAATGTGACTGAACCCCTCCAGGCTGCTTCTCCAGGCCAGCCGGAAAGCCATGGGTTGCAAAATGACTGAGTCCCTATGCCAGAATGAGTCCCTATGCCAGTATGAGCCCCTATGCCGGTGATGGCCAACCTATGACACGCGTGTCACAAGTGACACCCCAAGCCCTTTTGGGTGACACGCGTGGCCACCCTGGCACCTGGGTGTGTAGTGCTTGCTTGTTCTTGAAGTGTACGAAATACCAACTTTCAATTGAAGATTTAGCAACAAATGTCATTAATGTAAAAAATTATTTGTTTTTTGGTTTTAATAAAATACATCAAAAATATAACTTTTTTACTAGAGCTACAACTATCACAAAATTATGGGTATTTCTAGATGTGACACAGCACCTGAGTTAAGCTAGGTTTTCTTGCAAATTTTGACACACCGAGCTCAAAAGGTTAGCCACCACTGCCCTATGCCAATGAGGGGTGGGCATGTTTCTTCTTTCCGGTAGGGGTACTGTACTTTTAGCAGGCAAGTTCGAGGGGACAAGTCCCCCCCCCCCAACTCACACACACACACCAAAGACACCTGCATAGTAGGAGAGAAGCTCCCTGGGCTGAGCGCCGACCTACCTGCACGGCAGGTGAAACAGGTGAGGAAGCCCCGGCAAAAGCGAAGACCACAGAAAAGACGGGAGGCGGCCACAAGGGAAGCCGCAGCCCTCCGCACCTCCAGGGCTCTGGCCGAGTCGGAAGCGGAAGGGTCGCGCAAGGGTTGCGGCTCCTGCGCGGATTCCCAAGGCGGCGGCGGCGGCGGCGGGCCAGGTAACTCGCTCTCCAAAGCGCCACTCCGGCCCCCTCGGACCGCCGAGCAGGGCGCCCCCAGCGGATCGCGCGCGTCTCTGCCGCGCGCCACAGGATCGCTCGACGGATCGATGGATCGGGCCGCGAAGTGGCCGGCCGGAAGAGGGTCCGGGAGGGAGGAGGGCGCCCGACGTCCATCGATCTCCCCACCCCCGGACGAGCGAGCATCCCCACCGGCTTGAGCTCCTCGCTCGCCCGGCCAAGAGGCGCCGTGTGGAAGGAGTAGCAGCAGAGGCGGGGTGAAAGCGCAACGTGCCTGCCGCCGAGGGTGAGGATTCGGCTCCCGTCCGAGCGAGCAAGCGAGCGCAGCCCCCCCCCCCCCGCCCGACAAGCACCGAGCGCCGGCCGGCCCCGGCTGCGCCAAACCCTGCGCCAAATCCCTCCAGCGGCGCGCAGAAACTCCCCGCTTACCTGGGAATCGCGCTCGGGCTCGGCGCGTCCTCCCTGGACGGGGCCAAAGGAGGCTCGCCCGTGTGGCCCCTTCCGAAGTCCCGATCCGAGCGCCGGGCTGTCTCTCCGTCCGTCCGTCCGCCCCTCCTGCCCCCCGGACGGGCGAAGAAGCCGGGGAGAGACCCTCGCGCTGCCCTCCCGACGGCGCCCGGCGACGGCAGGCAGGGCAAGGCGGGCAGGGGCGGCGCCCGGGGGCCTCCCGATCGCCCTCGGCGCGGCCAGCGGACAGGAGCGCACGGCGTGCCCCGCACTTGCCGCAGCGCCGCCGCTGCCGCCGAGGAGACAAAAGCGAGCGAGCGAGCGAGTGCGCCCGGCCGGCCGGGCTGGGGCTGCCGCTGACGGCTCGGCGCCGGGATGGGAGACCCAGCAGCAGCAGCAGCAGCAGCAGCAGCTCCAAAGCTCCGCCGCCGAGAGAGGCGAGGGGCTGGCTGGCTGGCGGGCGGGAGCGCACGAGGAGGAGCCGCAGGCGAGGAGGGGAGGAGGAGGACGCGCATCCGCCGCCGCTTCGGCTCCGTCCAGCCCAAGCGCCGCCGCCACTGGAGGGCGGGCAGGCGGCGGGAGAGGCGGAGCTGCGGACGAGCCCGAGCCGGACCCGCCCAGCAGAGGCCCGCCCCGCCCCGCCCCGCCGACGGACGCCCGGCCCGCCGCCGCCCGGAGGAAGCCTTCGGGGCTCCCGGACGGCCGGTGGGTGAGCGGGCGGCGGGCGTGTGTCCGCCCCGGGCGGGACTCTCTCCGGGCAACTTCTTCGGCCATCCACGGGCAGGAAGGTCGGAGGCGTCCGCTGGGCGGGGGCTGCGAATGCTCAGAGTTGTGAGTAGCCCAAGGTCACCCAGCTGGCTTCATGACGGAGTTGTGATTAGCCCAAAGTCACCAAGCTGGCTTCATGGCGGAAGAGGAGGAAGAAGAAGAGTTGGCTTTTCTACCCTGCTATTCCCACCCCAAAGGGGGCTCAAAGCAGCTGACAAACCGTCTGTTCTTCTCCCCGCACCTCCCCTGTGAGGTGGATGGGGATGTGAGAGCTCAGAAGAGAGCTGTGGCTAGCCCATGGTTGTCCAGCTGGCTTCATGGAGTAGGCAGAAGAGTTGGCTCTCTTACCCTGCTTTTTCATCCATTTAAGTGGACTCAAAGCAGCTGACAAAACTTCTGCTCTTCTCCCCACAACGGATACCCTGCGAGCTAGGTGGGCCTGTGAGAGCTCAGAAGAGAGCTGTGGCTAGCCCATGGTTGTCCAGCTGGCTTCACGGAGTAGGAAGAAGAAGAGTTGGTTCTCTTACCCTGCTTTTTCATCCATTTAAGTGGACTCAAAGCAGCTGACAAACCTTCTGTTCTTCTCCCCACAACAGACACCCTGTGAGGTAGGTGGGCCTGTGAGAGCTCAGAAGAGAGCTGTGGCTAGCCCAAAGTCGCCCAGCTGGCTTCATGGAGTAGGAAGAAGAAGAAGAGCTGGCTCTCTTACCCTGCTTTTTCATCCATTTAAGTGGACTCAAAGCAGCTGACAAACCTTCTGTTCTTCTTCCCACAACGGACACCCTTTGAGGTAGGTGGGCCTGTGAGAGCTCAGAAGAGAGCTGTGACTCGTCCAAGGTCACCCAGCTGGCTTCATGGAGGAGTGTGGCATCAAACCTGGTTTTCCCAGATAAGAGTCCAGCTCTGACCACTAGACAGACCCTTGTGCATTTTGTTCAGTGTCCTTGTTCACATTACTCTGAGGTTCCTGGACCTGACATGGGGATCTCGGAAGAGCTGCTGAGACCCACCTCAGATCAGGAAGCCTGCGGAAAGCAGTGGGGGGGGGGCATAGAGGTGGCATCCCCCCTCCCATGCCCCGCTGGTTCTCCCCGGCTGTTTGGAAGTCCCCCCTCCAGTGAAAAGATTCTGAGCTTGTACTGCACCTCAGCCTGCGAAGGGACTTCTGCCTGTAAACATCTCTGCCCCCCCCCCCCCGCTGATCTGTTTAGGATGCATGTTAAAGCTGCGCCCCCAAAGCCACGTAGAGGGGGCAGCATCCACGCCCGCCTTCCTGTGCCACCTCTAATCCACGTGAAGGGCCCTGTGTGTGCGTCCAAGAACAGCATTCTCAACACCTGCTTGGGACCTGTGCTTACGTAAGTCGTTTCTGACTTCGACCCTTTGATGGGGCGAGGAGGAGACCAGACAAAACACCACAGGCTGTGGTCACACTTCAGTTTTAATCCAGCTTCAGTCCACTTTCAGAGCAAGAGAACACATCAGCAAAGTGATGACAAGGGGTTAAACAATTCAGGGAATTCACCTTTGGGATGGATAATGTGGAAAGAAAACTACTGGTCACTGTGCTGAGGTGTTCTTCCGCTCCGAAAGCAGATTGAAGCTGGATTAAACCTTAGGTGTGACCACCACCTGGGAGAACACATCAGCAAAGCGACAAGCGGTTTTCTTTCAGTGTTAAATAACTCATAATCTCAGGCCACCTTGCTGATGGGTTCTCCCACTCTGAAAGTGGACTGAAGCTGGATTAAAACTTAAGTGTGACCACAATCTCTGTTGGTCCAACCCAGGCTGCTCCTGAGAGAAGCCTACACAAGGTTTATTGGCGGATTACACAGTCGCAACAACCGGCCGCGGCTCCTCAAAGTCAAAGGAGCGGGTAAGGGTAAAATTTACCAACCCTGCTGCCCTGGCAGAGGACCAGCTCTATGGGTGCCAACCAACCTCGCTTTCCCAGATTTCCAATTTTGGAAAATCCAGGAAAAATTTTTAAAAAAACTCTCCTAGCGTTAGCCCCGTTCACCCAAACGAGTCCGGTTATCACATGCCGCACGCTGTCTCCGTATCCGAGAAACAGTCACGCTTTGAGACCGGCCACGGAAGAGGTTTTTCATTTCATTCCGGGCTTCGCTCTCTCCACCCCTTTCCAATTTTTGCCTGCCCCTCTTCAAAAATACTTGCTGACAATTGGCCAGTCACTATACAATCCCAATACTCCTCATTGGTTCTGTCAAGACTTCAGTCCCCTCCCTCTTCCTTTTTTTCCCAGACTTCCTCGGATGCCACCATTTTCAAGATATACCTCTGTGTGTGTCTGCTTTCAGGCAGTGAATGCTTAAGCGATTCTGCGATTCATTCCGCGACTCATTCCGCGACACACCGGCCCAAGGGATCTTTTTTTCCCCCGCACTTGAAATGCTTCCTTTGTTTTTGATTCTGCTAGGGCAGTTCCTCTCCCTCGCCCAGAAAGTGACCGAAAGCACCCTCCGCTACTACCAGGCTTGTAAGAGGGGGGCAGAGATCCGGCACCGTCGGAAGTTGCTTGGAAAGTATTCCCGGGGCCGGAGACGAGCGCACCGCAACATGCTGCTCTCCCTGGGCGTCTCCTCCGGGGTCCTCCTTCAGATCCACACGGCGCGGATCAAGCGCCGCTGTTGGGTTTACCCCCGGACCGCTGCCTGGTGGGAGCAGTTTGTGCTGCAGGTGTGGTCCGATAAAAAGTGGCTGGAGTATTTCAGGATGACCCGGGGCACCTTCCAGTACCTGGCGGACGAGTTACGGCCGGTGCTCCAGCGCCAGCACACGGCCATGCGCGTCCCCATCTCGGTGGAGAAGCGGTTGGCCATAGCGCTGTGGTGGCTGGCGACAAACTGCTGCTCCCGGGCCCTCGGCGAGCTCTTTGGGGTCGGCCGCTCTTCTGCCGCGCAGATCACCATCGAGGTGTGCCTCGCCATAGAGTCACACTTCTTCCAGCGCTTGGTTCGCTTTGGAGACATGCAAGAGGTTAGTGTGTCACTCCTCGCACCAATATGGTTTTCCCTGCATGCATTGCCTCAGAGTGCTTCCCCTTTGCCTGGTCTGGGGTGTTGGTGTTGGGATGGCTCTTGCCCCCCAGGGCCTGTGTACCTGCTTGGAGGGTGGAAGCCTTTTCTGGACAGAGACGACTTGGCCACAGTTATCCATGCTTTGGTAACCTCCAGATTAGACTACTGTAATGCCCTCTACATGGGGCTGCCCTTAAAGACGGTTCAGAAGCTGCAGCTAGTGCAGATTTCAGCTGCTGGATTGCTGGCCAGGACAGCTGGCCAGACGCACATCACGCCAGTCTTAAAAGAGTTGCACTGGCTGCCGATTCGCTACCAAGCCAATTCAAGGTGTTAACTTATAAGGCCCTAAATGAATTGGGCCCCAAGTACTGAAGGCAAAGCCCTCTTCCACATCAGCCTGCCTGTGCCTTAAGATCTGGAGGGGAGGCCCTCCTGGTTCTCCCACCACCCTCAGCAGCAAAAAGCGTTGGGTGCCCGGGAGAGGGCCTTCTCAGTGATGGCCCCTAGGCTATGGAATAGTTTCTCAGTCACCTTCATTGTACATCTTTAGGAGGGCAGTGAAGATACACCTCTTTGCCCTGGCCCTGGGTTAAATGGGGGTACACTTTCCCTTCCCACTTGCAGATGCTATTGTGTTAATATATACTGTTATTGTTTTAGTGATGTTTGATTTTAGATGTTGTTACCTGCCTGGAGACCCCCAGGTATAGGGCGGGATAAAAATGTAAATAAATAAACATGAGGATTGGAGAAGACCCACCATGGCATCCTTCCCTGCCCAGCTGTAGCAAGTGACCCATAGAACTCCACAAACTTCAGTGTGTCCATCATACGTTCCTAGGCCACGTAGCGCATCATGCCCTCCGTTCTTGGCCACCACCAGCAAGGAAAGATGGGAGTTGTGGTTCAGCAACATCAGTGGGTGGGAGCTCAGAAAGAGAGCTGTGATGAGCCCCAGTTCACCCAGCTGGCTTTAGAGAGGAAGAAGAAGAGTTGGTTTTTATTTTTCATCTTTAAGGGGACTCAAGGTGGCTGATAAACCTTCTGTTCTTCTCCCCACAACAGAACACCCTGTGAGGTAGGTGGGTTGTGGAAGCTCAGAAGAGAACTGGGACTTAAATGGGTGAGAAAAGAAGAGTAGGAAAGCTAACTCTTCTCCTTCTTCTTCTTCTTGGGCATCTCAAGCAGAGACAAGGGCAAACTGCCTCCTGCTCTCAAATCCCAGCAAATTCCCTTAGAGGCATCCTGCTTCTCCCCCCAGCCTGAAAGATGCACTAGTAGCCATAGATACACCTATCTGTCTAACCCTTCCTTAAAGCCATCTAGGCTGCTAGCTGTTACCTCCTCTTCCAGCAGCAAATTCCATAGACCAGTGAAGAGATCCTTCCCCTTGTTGGATCCGAATCTCCTACCCATCAGCTTCATAGATGCCCCCTGGCTCTAGTGTTGTGTGATAGAGAAAATAAATTTTCTCTATCCACCTTTTCTATACCATGCATAATTTTATATTCTTCAATCAGGTCCCCTCTTAAACACCGTCTCTCCAGACTGAAGAGGCCTAGACGTTGCAGCCTGATTTTGTAAGGGAGGTGTTCCAGACCCTTAATCATTCTGGTTGCCCTTTTCTGCACCCTCTTTAGTTCCACAATATCCTTTTTAAGGTGTGGTGACCAGAATTGTATACAATATTCCAAATGCGACCTCACCATAGATCTATAAAGAGGCAAAATGACACTTGCTGACTATTGTTTTCTATTCCCTTCGTAATTATTTCCAGCATTGAATTAGCTTTTTTTCACTGCTGCCATGCACTGGGTTGACACCTTCATTGAACTGTACACCAAAACCCCGAGGTCCCTTTACTGGTGTGTTGCAGAAAGCTCAGACCCCATCAGTTTATAGACGTAATTTGGATTCTTGGCCCCAATGTGCATTACTTTGCACTTGTCAAGATTAAAGCACATTTGCCACTTGGTTGCCCAGTCACCCAATGCCAAAGGATCCCTCTGGCATTCACACACAGCGTAATGTCTCCCTCAACTCAACTTCAGCAGGATCTGCTAAACCACTGACTACATTGGCTCTGGTGGACCACAGGGAAGAGCGGTTGTTATCTTGGCTTGACTCTTGGCTGGGTGGGGGCTCCAAACATGGAAGGAGGGATCAGAGGGGAACATGGAAGGCCCCCTCAGAAGTGCCACTCTGTCTTTGAGGGCACTGTCTCTGATATTGCCCCTCCCTGGCTCCAGAAAGTGTATGGGAGAGGTACGTGTTGGCCATTCTGACTGATAGGACACATTTACACTAACAATGTCATCTCTTCTGATTTTCCTCTCCAGGCTATGGATGGCTTTCGTCAATTAGGCATCCCTCACTGCATTGGAGCTGTCGGTGGGACACGCATCAATGTACTTGTACCATGCCGACAAGGCACTGACTTCAGCAACCAGAAAAATTACTTCTCTGTCCTTCTTCAAGCCGCAGTGGATTCCAGGGGGCAGATCTGGAATGTGGAGGTGGGGCACTCTGGTAAAAATAATGAGAGTTTTGTCTTTGGACGGACAGCCCTTTGTGCTGCTATGGAATCGGGGACACTATTTCCCAGCAATCCTACCATGAACATCCGTGGTGTCCACATCCCACCTTTACTTGTGGGAGACAGTACCTATCCTCTTAAAAAGTGGCTGCTGAAGCCATACGGAGGTCATCTCAATGCAGTCCAGACGCATTTTAATACACACCTCTTGCGCGCAAGGAGCACGGTGGAACGTTGCTTTGGGAGAATGAAAAAGCGATGGTGCTGTCTCCAGGAAACGCTCCATGTCGAAGAAGTCAACATTAACTCTGTCATCATGGCGTGTGTTGTCCTGCATAACATCTGTGAGGCCAAGGATGGACCATTGGCACTGTGGGACACAGATATTCCAGTTGCAGGGAATTCATCTGCCAAGGGGGAAAATAGGAGAAGTGGTGAGGAGGCAAAGCGCGTAAGGGACGCTGTTGCACAGTTGATGTGGGAAAAACGGGAAAGAAATTAGAGTTTCCACTAAGGGCAGAGAACAAGCCCAACAAGTCAAACCAATAGTATTATGGCCCTGAGCTAAGACTGCGGGAAGGTATTGTTTACCTGTACCCTCCTTGGCTATGAGCAATGATCCTCTATTGCTTTGTACAAGTAAAGGCAAGCATGGGAATTTTCACCTATATGCTACTACACACAGCTGCAAGTCAGCTGTTCTGATGGTTGTGAGCCCACAGGATCTACTGGCCCAAGAATAGAATGCACAACTTTCTACAGCAGTTGCTTGCCAGTTTAATGCCTGACGTTTCTCCCCCCGAATACCAGAAAGTTGCTGTTGTCGAACATCATTGACCTGTGGTCAACTTCTGGTTGATTACATAGCCACCTCCACAGGAATATCTGTGCAGTTTTCATGGCAGTAATGCAGTAGTGGTTTACAGAAGGACGTAAGAGGAGCCTTGCTGGATCAGGCCACAGCACATCTAGTCCAGCATCCCATCACCCGCACTGTCCCACCAATTGTTTATGGGCATCTCAAGCAGGAAAAGAGGGGAGAACATTCACCTGCTCTCGAATCCCAGCAAATGGCCTTAGAGGCCAGGCCCCCAGCCTGGAACGTGTTCCTGGGTCACCCATTCTAGTAACCATTGATACACCTGTCACCCATGAATTTGTCTAATCCTTCCTTGAAGCCATCTAGGCTGGTCGCTGTCACCACCTCTTCTGGCAGCAAATTCCATAGACCAATGACTCTCTGGGTGAAGAAATCCTTCCCCTTGTCTGGTCAGCTTCATCAGCTTCATAGATGCCCTTGTTCCAATGTTGCGTGATAGAGGAAATAGTTTTTCTCTATCCACCTTTTCTATACCGTGCATTATTTCTATCTACTTCAATCGGGTGCCCTCTTAAACATTGTCTTTCCAGGCTGAAGAGGCCTAGACGTTGCATAAGGGAGTGATCTAATTTTTCTACAATGCATCATCCATCCTGTACAAAGGATCTAGGAGACCGTCAGTTGTATTTGACTCTTCCAGAAGTCAGACCCTCTGAAGATGGATACCATAGCGATATCCAAAAGCTCTGAAGTTCACAGAGGAACTATGGAACACAATGTAATATCCAAAAAACCTTCAACAAGCGAGATTGTAACTGGCCGTGAAAGCCAACGTTTGACCAGCAAACAAGTTTATTTCAAATGTATGTTGGAAATGTGAAAACCATGAGACCTTTTAACCATCATAGATGGACACATGAAAAAGAAGCAGGGGAGGAAACAATTACTTTGCTTAAGCGAAATATTTTAAAGACTAATATGCAACTGAGACCAAAATGTTCGAATTCTTTGGATCTACCACTGGAGAAGAGTTGTGAAGACTGCTTCACGATACGATTAACACAGCATGACTGATATTTGCTCCAGGTTGGAAGAATTCATCAATATCTATGATGGAAGACTAGTTGGTGAAAGTGTCACACTTGGCAGAAATGGACAAGCTGACATGATTGATTAGAGGAAGATGTCGTATCTGAAGAATTGGCAACCCCTTGTTGACTCTCCACATAAGAAGGTGATTTGTTAATTCTAGGTTTTGAAGGAGGAGTTACAATCGACTCCTTCCTAATGGTGTAACCCTGGCGTTCAGTCTTAAAAGACTCCAAGAAAAGGGGTTGTCATACCTTGTGTTGCTATAATTCGCGTAGGCCACTTACACCAGCCTACCCACAAGGGTTGCTCAGTTTGGTCTTGTGGTTAGACTTCTGGACTCATATGTTGACGCATGATCTGCAACAGGCACACGGCAATAAGAACCTAAGAGGAGCCCTGCTGGATCAGGCAGCAGCCCATCTAGTCCAGCATCCTGTCTCACACGGTGGCCCACCAAATGCTCATGGGCATTTCAAGCAGAGACATGGGCAAAACCACCTCCTGCTCTCGAATTCCAGCAAATGGCCTTAGAGGCATCCTGCTTGTTCCCCCAGCCTGAAAGATGTATTTAGGCATCCATTCTAGTAGCCATTGATTCACCTGTTCTCCATGAATTTGTCCAACCCTTCCTTAAAGCCATCTAGGCTGGTTGCTGTTTCCACCTCTTCTGGCAGCAAATTCCATAGACTGATGGCCCTCTGGGTGAAGAAATGCTTCTCCTTGTCTGATCCAACTCTCCTACTCACCGGCTTCATAGAATGGCCCCTGGTTCTAGTGTTGTGTTGTGTAGAGGTCTCCATCCACCTTTTCTATACCATGCATGATTTTGGGTGTTTTTCCACTGACCTCCTTTAATCTGGATCTAAGATGATCTGGATTTAAGGAATGGGTACTTCCCTTTATCCGGATCTACTAGATCCGGATTAAAGGAAGTACCCAGTGCGTTTCCACAGGTGGTCTAGCACCCAATAACAATGGGTGCTAGCTTGCTCACGGTGGAAACACCAGAGCACGCATGTGGTGGATCCGGATCTACCCACGTGGGGTCCGCCCATCACCCCAGGTGTTTTTGGGGAAAGGGGGTGCAATCTCCATAGACGCTCCGGAGAATCTTTGAGGATCCTCCGGAGTGGCTCTGGAGAATCTCCAGAGCAATCTGCCGCAAACTTCAAAGATTCTCCGGAGCCTTTGACAAAGGCATTGCTTTTGCATGGGGTCCATTTCAGACCCTGTGCTGTTCTTTGAAGGCAACTTCAGAGGAACTTTGGAGCCGGCTTCAGAGAATATGCACAGGCTTCAAAGTTTTGACTTTTGGGGCAGCCCCCCATGGGTGCCCCCTCCCCGAGCCGCCCATAGACCCCATTGCCCAATTGAGGTGGAAACAGGCTCTGTATAATCCAAATTTGATGACTGAAGACCCCATTGAACATCTCTTTAATGGGGTCTACAGAAAATCCGGATTATAGGTCCTGAAGGACCCATATGATCCAGATTTCCCTAGAATAGGTGGAAACAAATGTGGCTCTAATGGGGTCTGTAGTGGAAATGGGGTCTTCCTGCTCTGAGCCAAATGGGTACTTAATGGGTACTTAAGGCGAGTGGAAAAAACACCCTTTATATACTTCAATCAGGTCCCCTCTTAAACGCCATCTTTCCAGGCTGAAGAGGCCCACATGGCTTTTGTTTTCCTCCAGGAAGACCAAACAATCCACATTTAGCCAATGAATCAGGTATACGAGTTCAGACAGGTATGGTTGTCTCCCCTGGTGCTTTCATTGTAACTTTCCTTGCAAAATCGTTTCCGCGGACCACCTCGGAGCATTTATGACAAGGTGTTATTTGAGCACTGCTGTGATTCTCACAGGAAAACATTGCAGAGGCAGAGGCAGGCCTATGGGGAACTGGCTGACAATAATCCTAGAAGAATGTGCGAATGCCAAATAAAATTCTAGAAAAGATGGGGGAGGAAGGAATTTGGAACATTTACGCTCCCTGCACTGTTCCTGAAAGGGGTTAGAGGTGGAGGCGGAAACTTAACAGGTGAGGCAACCAAGGCAACATTGCATTTTTCTGCAAAAGGACCACAGGAATTAAAGGAGTTACTAAATGTGGGGAGAGTTTCACCTTCATCTTCTGCTTGAGAATATCCAGAAGTGATTGGTGGGCTACTGAATCAGACAGGATGCTGGTCTTGCTGGGCTATGGGTGACCTAGCAGAGCTTCTCTTAATTCATGGAGGACAGGTGGGTCAGTGGCTGCTAGAACTGATCCCAGGTATCACCTCCAGATTGGAGAGAAAGGCAGGATGCCTATAAAGACCATTTCCAGTAGGGGTGAGCACGAATGCCATTAATTGGATTGGATTTAATTCAGATTGAATATTCAAATGTTGAGATCCGACTGAACAGAGAAAACACACACGAATATATTCAAATTAAAATCCGATTTAAATAAATGTGTATCTATTCATTCAAATATTCTACTTATATTTGAAGATGCAACTGTATGCATTTGTATGCATCCCGTTTTTATCCCGTATGTATCCATACAAATGTGTAGATATATGAATACGATGCGTACTGTTACGTATGTAATCTGTACGTATCTGTAGACATATGAATGTCCAAATAATTCAAAACTTTTGAATTCATTCAAATGTTAAAAAACAAATGTAACCACATTCGATTCAAATCCGAACGTATGGATTTGAATGAATTCTGAATGTTTTGAATAGTTTTGCACATCCCTACTCAGAAGAGAGCTGTGACTAGCCCAAGGTCACCCAGCTGGCTTCATGGAGGAGAGCAGAACCAAAGCCGGTATTCCCAGATAAGATTGCAGCTCCTTAACCACTAGACCAAACCAGCTGGCAGATTTGGCACATCTGATTACTCCAAAGGCTTCACCTGTATGCTGCCACATAGCTATACATTCTTGGAACCCGTTAAGTCAAAGAACCCAGAGCAGCCAGTGCAAATGGCCTGTCATTATGCACAGGAGTAATAGGTGTGCATCTGGTGCCCTGGCATTTCAACCGGTTCCTGCTGCTTTCCGGTGCGGTGTTGGCACCCTGCCGCTCTCAAGTCTGTCCTCACCTTTGAAGCCACCCTGACGGTAGGCAGAGCAATTACTGCAAACACAATACAGAGATTTCCGCCTCCTGCTACTACAGCAGCCAGATAATAAGATCATCAATTTGGGGTGTTTTCGCTCGCAGGCCCACAGAGCGATGCGGGAGTCACGTTCGGTCAACGGTAGCCAGAGTTCACCTGGCAGAATGACACCTGCCGAATGACACCTTCCGAATGCCGAATGACACCTTCCGGCATTCTCTCCCGGGCCCTGCCCTGTGCTGCTGGACTCATAAGAACCTAAGAGGAGCCCAGCTGGTTGGGGCCACAGCCCATCTAGCCCAGCATCCTGCCTCCCTCTGGGCATGGAGCTTTATTGGCAGGAATACAGAAGTGGTTTGCCATTGCTTACTGTACCATTCATCCAGAAACAGTTCAGATAGTGCATGCTGGCCTTTACCTGGATGGGTTCACACTAGTCTAGTGTAAGAGAGAAATTTCAGCAGGAGCAGCTCTTGTAACCCAAACTCTGTGAGCCTCGCCTTTCCTGGCATTTTTTCCACCCTAGCTGATGTGTGGAATGGAGGTGATTTGTTTTTTTCCCCGTTACAAACAGTAGAGCCCTTACCCGGGGGAGGACTACATACACATCAATGATGTTTTCGTCTCTAGGCTGTGCGCTTCTCAGCAAATACCCAAAGATCTACGCATGACGTCTCCAGGGGCTATTCAAAGCGTTTCAGGAATTTCTCCTCCACTTCAAGTCCCACATTTGGGATTTTGCAGCCCTGAGTCAACAGTCTCTCGAATGGGTTATAGAAATGAGGCCCACGGGAAAGTTCCTGGTTTACTTTCTTTCACCTAAAGCATCTAGAAGAAGAAGAGCTGGCTTTTCTACCCCGCTTTTCTCACCCATTTAAGGGGACTCAAAGCGGCTGACAAACCACCTGTTTTTCTCCCTGCAACAGACACCCTGTGCGGTAGGTGGGGCTGTGAAAGCTCAGAAGAGAGCTGTGACTAGCCCAAGAACACCCAGCTGGCTTTGTGGAGGAGGGCGGAATCAAACCCGGTATTCCCAGATAAGACTCTGGCTCCTCCTTAACCACTAGACCAAACTGGCTCACTAGGACGTAGGGATGTCCAAAACAGTGTTTCATTCACTTCATAAATTATTTGGACTAATATGTTTGCTCCTCTTGCATGAGGTCCATGTGAAACGCCTTGCAAGCTCAGCCCTGGAGCAAGTTGAGTTGAGATCATGAGCCAGTTTGATCTAGTGGTTAAGGAACAGGAGAATTCTCCTATCTGGGAATACCAGGTTTGATTCTCCCCTCCACCATGGAGCCAGCTGGGTGACTGGGCTAGTCACAGCTCCCTTCTGAGCTCTCACAGCCCCACCTACCTCACAGGACGTCTGTTGTGGGGAGAAGAACAGAAGGTTAGTCAGCTGCTTTGAGCCCCCTTAAATGGGTGAGAAAAGCGGGACAGAAAAGGCAACTCTTCACTGTGACAACAAGACTGAGAAGAGTCCTCAGCAGTTCCTTTAGCAACAGCCACATTGAGGGTGGAGAAGAAAGAGAGTTGGCTTTTCTACCTGACTTTTTTCATCCATTTAAGGGGACTCAAAGCGGCTGACAAACCTTCTGTTCTCCCCACAACAGAACACCCTGTGAGTGTGGGGGGCTGTGAGACTTCAGAAAGAGAGCTGTGACCAGCCCAAGGCCACCCAGCTGGCTTTGTGGAGGAGAGAGGAATCAGAGCCAGTATTCCCAGATAAGAGTCTGGCTCCGTAACCACTAGGACAAACTGGCTAGAAGGGGGAGGAGAAATTGGCTTTTCTATCTCACTTTTCTCGCCCATTTAAGGGGACTCAAAGCAGCTGACAGACATCCTGTTCTTCTCCCCGCCACAGACAGCCTGTGAGGTGGGTGGGGCTGTGAGAGCTCAGAAGAGCGCTGTGACTATCCCAAGGTCACCCAGCCTGCTTCATGGAGGAGTGTGGAATCAAACCCAGAATTCCCAGATAAGAGTCTGGCTCCCTAACCACTAGACCAAACTGCCTCACAGAGTTTGCATTGTGTCCGAAGACACCTTGCATCTGTGGTGATGGTGTCTTCCCTTCATTTCAGGGATACCTCACCCTAGCGACCTGGGAGCAGCATTCCACCTTTGGGGATGTAGACCAATTGCATCAGGGACTCAAAGGTGCCGGCACCAATTCTTCACATCCAGTGATAACACAGCAGAGCAGAGGCTTCCGCACTGCGTCTCTCCTTAGACTGCATTTTCCAACATTCAGCCTACTTAATGCAGACATCTCCTGCTGTGGTTGATCCGGATCAAGCTAACCTAGATCCACTAATCCAGATTAAGGATGGTAAGTGCAGAGAAGGCGAAGACTGGAAGGTGTGGAAGGACCCCAGGGCAATCAGATATAACCATCCCACCCTTGTGGTCTCTCATCCTGTTCAGGTGAGGGTCTGCAGGGAAGGCCATTCCCTTTGGGTTGTCTTCTCACTTATTTCCAGCCTGTCTCCAAGGAGGATGCTGGCTGGGTCGCTCACCTGAACTCTAAAAAGAGACGTTCCAGCATCTCTCTTGTAAATATTTAATGGCATTCAGTTTGCAGTGGAATCAGGTTTCATCCGTACCTCTCGAAAAGCAATTCCAGACCTCTAGAAACAACAGAAGGTTAGTCCAGGTTGCTCCTCAGTTGGGATGCAAACAGGAAAACCTAAGAGGGCAAACAATAAGTCAGCAATACCTGCCTGCTGCTGCTGCAAGTCCCTGCATTCTGCAGACGGTTTATTGGCATCTGGTAACATCCTGGGCCCAGTTCAAGGTGGTGATTATAAGCTATGAAGTTCTAAACATCTCCGGATCTGGAGGGTTGAAAGAGAGTCTGAGGTCCCCCGCAGGACTGGCTAGCTGGCTGGCTTAGAGTTCTACCTGCCCCAGATGTCATCATCCTCATCATCTTCTTGGCGGTGGCACCAACCTGCTGACAAACATCAGGACCTGAGGAGTTGGCAACACTTTCGCCTTTCTGGATATATATATATATATCCAGGGTGGCTTTCCTGTACCAGAGTGAGCAATCCATCCCAAACTGAGAAGAATTGCTCCTGGCCTACCACAAGACCAACTGCACTGGGATTGTCTAATCTGCACCCATCCCCACACCGGCTCTGAAGCTTGTCCACCTTCTGCAGGTGGCCTCAAAATGCCCCAAAGCCTTTGGTGCACCGGACCACAGAGGCTTTATACCGGACCACGGGTCAAGATCTGTCCAGTGCAGATGGAGCGGCCTATCAGGGGGTGGGACCTCTTCTGTTTCACTCCAGATTGCAGAACAAATTAGGCAAGAAGGCCCAGGACCACTCTGGGCCTCACTCTGGTTTATCAGCTGGTATGAAAAGGCCCTAGCTGTACCCATTATTTCACTTCCTAGTATCTGTGACTCTGGAGATCAGGTCTTGACTCATGCATTCCGTAGTTTTGGCAAAAACGACACAGGCCTGCGCTAAAGAACACACCCCACTGTTCAATGAGACGTTTGGTCTAGTGGTTAGAGAGCTGGACTCTTATCTGGCAATACTGGGTTCGATTCCACCCTCCCCCATGAAGCCAGCTGGGTGACCTTGGACTAGTCACAGCTCTCTTCTGAGCTCCCACAGCCCCACCTACCTCACAGGGTGTTCTGTTGTAGGGAGAAGAACAGAAGGTTTGTCAGCCGCTTTGAGTCCCCTTAAATGGGTGAGAAAAGCCTGGGATGCCAAGACAGGCTGAGTCTTCTGGAAAAGAGAACTCCGGTTAAAACAATGTAGCGAGGATAAGCCAGCTTGGAAAACGAACGGAATAAAAATAACGTGAGTAACGTGACCAGAAGATGACCTGAAGTCGTCTTAAACTAAAGGTGTGACCAGGGCCATCTTGGCTTGGATTCCAGTCATATGCATGTCTGAGATCTGAGCATGGAACCGGGGTGCAGTAGATAGTTAAGGATGCCATTCTGAGAAGAAGAAGGAGCAGGAGGAAGAGGAGGAGGGTTGGCTTTTCTACCCCGCTTTCCTCACCCATTTAAGGGGACTCAAAGCGGCTGACAAACCTTCTGCTCTTCTCCCCACAACAGAACACCCTGTGAGGCAGGTGATGAAGAGAAAGAGGAAGAGTTGGTTTTTATATCCACTTTTCTCACCCTTAATGGGACTCAAAGCTGCTGACAAGCCTTCTGCTCTCACCCATTGAAGGGGACTCAAAGCTGCTGACAAACCTTCTGTTCTTCTCCCCACCACAGAAACCCTGTGAGGAAGGTAGGGCTGTGAGAGCTCAGAAGACAGCTGTGACTAGCCCAAGGCCACCCAGCTGGGTTCATGGGAGAGTGCGGAATCAAACCCAGTATTCCCAGAGAAGAGTCCAGCTCCCTCACAACCAAGACAAAACTGGCTCCCTTCCAACTATTTGTTTCTATGATTGTATGAAATTTGAAGATTTTTTTTTGGAAAAAATGCCCTTTCAATAAATGAACGCACGCATGCACGCACAAACACAGGGAACCAGAAAAAGAGTGAATGGCCGCACCGCTAGACGCTCCAGGAAAGCTTTCAATCAACATTGGTAAACAATTAGTGAACTTCTTGTGAGACAGGGCTCGCTTGGAGGCTGCAAAAGCCTACTCTACGTGTGGATGCTCTTCACCAGAGGTTCACTAATGGTTGACTACAACCAGAAGTGCGAATAGGCCCCCGATCCATCTGTTAGGACTGGTGAAACAGCACTACCAGAGATCCTGATTAAAGGCCTCCTTAATCCGGATCAGCTCTGGGATAGGAAGGCCGTTAATCTGGATCGAGGGTCCACGCAGGAGGGGCTGAGATGTCCATTTTCCTGGCCAAGCCTTCGGCAAGCCGTGATATTTTTCCGCGACTGAGCATCCTCTTCCTCCTGCTTTGCCTTCTGACGGCTTGATCTTTGGTAGATCTGAATCATATGAAATCAGAAGCTCCCTGCACAGCGGATAATTGCGCTTTCATACATTTTGCCCTGCCAGTTTGGTTCTGCAAAAGGAAAAGCAATTAAACCGAGGGGGGTTGCAAATCGAGTCATCGGGAGTGAAAAGCGTGGATCCCACTCTTACGGCTCTGGACACAAAAGCCCTCCAGATCCTGCCTGCCTTCGCTTTTGTCTTTTCAACTTGCTGTTCATAGATACGCAGCAACAGGAGTGATTCAGTTGTTCTGGCTGGCGGCTACTTTTCCACACCTGTCCAGCCAGCTCCTCTCTTGCCGTTGGTAGCATTGAAAAACAGGCGTGATCTTAAGACTCCTTTTTCTGTTCCTCATGCGATTTAGAACTGCCTCGTCCCTATGTTAAAAATGGAAGATAGTAAAGAGATTCACAAAGAAGTTTTCCCTCTACGCACATAAGAACATGAGAACACAAAAGGAGCCCTGCTGGATCAGGCCACAGGCCACCTAGTCCAGCATCCTGTCCCACACAGTGGCCCACCAATTGCCCATGGGCATCTCAAGCAGAAGACAAAGGCAATACCTTCACCTGCCCTCAGATCTCTGCAAATGGCCTTAGAGGCATCCTGCTTATACCTCCAACCTGGAGGTGGTACCTGGGTATCCATTCTAGTAGCCATTGATACACCAGCCCTCCATCAACTAAGAGGAGTCCTGCTGGATCAGGCCACAGCCCATCTAGTCCAGCATCCTGTCCCACACAGTGGTCCACCAATTGCCCATGGGCATCTCAAGCAGAAGACAAAAGCAAAACCATCACCTGCTCTCAAATCCCAGCAAATGGTCTTAGAGGCCTCCTGCTTGTACCCCCAGCCTGGAAGAAGTACCTAGGCATCCATTCTAGTAGCCATTGGTACATCTGTCTAGCCCTTTCTTAAAGCTATCTAGGCTGGTTAGAACCTAAGAGCCTAAGAGGAGCCCCACTGGGTCAGGCCACAACCCATCTAGTCCAGCATCCTGTCTCACACAGTGGCCCGCCAATTGCCCATGGGCATCTCAGGCAGAGACAAGGGCAAACCTTCTCCTGCTCTTGAATCCCAGCAAATGGCCTTAGAGGCCTCCTGCTTATCGCCACAGCCTGACAAATGTACTTAGGTGTCCATTCTAGTAGCCATTGATAGCTATTGGTTCCCATTATCGCCTCTTCTGGCAGCAGATACAAGCTGGACTAGATGGGCCGTAGCCCAGTCCAGCAGGGCTCCTCTTAGATTCTTATGTTCTGAAGATCTCTTGGCTGGAGATGTGCAGTATTTCACCCTTGCAAGTTTGCCCTTTGATCCATAGAGTCATAGAACCTTAAGAGTTGGAAGGGACTTCTAGGGTCATCCAAGTCCAACCTCATGCTCAATTCATTGTCACTCTTAGTTATGAAGAAGAAGAAGAAGAAGAAGAAGAAGAAGAAGAAGAAGAAGAAGAAGAAGAAGAAGAAGAAGAAGAAGAAGAAGAAGAAGAAGAAGAAGAAGAAGAAGAAGAAGAAGAGCTGGCTTTTCTACCTTGCTTTTCTCACTCATTTAAGGGGACTCAAAGCAGCTGACAAACCTTCTGTTCTTCTCCCTGCAACAGACACCCTGAGGGGCAGGTGGGGCTGTGAGAGCTCAGAAGAGAGCGGTGACTAGCTCAAGGCCACCTGACTGGTTTCATGCAGAATCAAACCCAGTATTCCCAGATAAGAGACTGCCTTCCTAACCACTAGACCAAACCGTCTCAATTTGATTGGTGGAACAATTTGGTTGCCTTCTATTTTGCAGCGGTGTTTTGAACGCGTTACTCCACAGAGAGTGTCCAATGCTGCACTTGGCCTCATTGGCTGTTTCAGCAGGTTCCTTGGCTGTTCAAACCCATTGACTTTTCTTCTCCCTCTATCTGGGTCAAAAGGAAAGCCGAACTCCAGGGGAGGGAGAGTGCTGCTCCCCTCCTTTTCGCTGGCGGGGACTGTCCTCGCACTGGCAACGCCGAGTGCTTGCCTTGAGATGCCCTGTTCTGCCCCCGCAGTCGGCAGCCAGGAAGATGATCAGCCAAGGGTTGGATACCATGTCGCTGTGCTGCCCGCTCCAAGCTGACATCGCAATCGAGGGCTCAGAAGGCCAGCCGAGTGGAAGAGAGTGGACGTGATGCCCAGGAGGTGGAGGAAGACACAAGAGGAAATGAATCTAGAGATCCTTGATCCCGTGTCTGCTTCCAAACGCCTATCTCTTCCACTATTTTTTGATATTCTGGAATAATTTCACGTTGCCCAGACCAGAGGTCCTCAACCTGCGGGCTGTGACCCCTTTGGGAGCTGAACTACCCTTTCAGAGTGGTCGTGACGAGTCTCCCACTGCCCCTCCCTCCTCCCCCCACGTACCCCTCGAGAAGACCAGCAGCAGGGTTGCCTCTTCGCCCCCGTGACCCCAGCTGCCCCGCCCCCGTGACCCCAGCTGCCCCACCCCATGACCCCAGCTGCTCCACCCCCGTGGTTGGGGGTCTCCATAAGATGAACTGCATTAAGGGGTCGTGGCATTAGGAAGGTTGAGAACTGTTGGCCCAAACATTCATTCAATAGCAGGGATGCGCATGAATATTCGTCACATCCATTCTTCATACGAATTCATACGACTCTGGACATTCGTACGTGAATTGAATGTTACGATACTCATACATTGACATTCGTACAAACACAAATGTTCCAGGACATTCATACAAATAGTTCGGACATTTGTCATACTCGGGAAGTGGGGAAATGGCTGCGCCGGTCACATCTGCAGTGGATCCAGATTGCTTTTGACATGGATTGGGAGCGGATTGAAAGTGGATTCGGGTTGAACTTGACGCTTTCAGAGCAGATTTGTTAAGGGATACATATCAGATATGTATTTATTTGTATCAAATATTAGTACAAATTTGTACAAATATATTCATATCGAATAGAATCCTACAATATTCAAAGGGGATCTATTTATACCAGTGGTTCTCAACCTGGGGGTCGGGACCCCTTTGGGGGTCGAACTCCCCTTTCAGAGGGATCGCAACAAGTCTCCTGCCACCCTTCCCTCCCACCTCCCAGCTGCTCTGCCCCTGTGGTTGGGGGTCTCCACAACATGGGGAACTCCATTAAGGGGTCGCGGCATTAGGAAAGTTGAGAACCACGGATTTATACAAATACGGATATTCTAACATTCGATTAGTTATGAGTTGAATGTTAAAAAACAACAACAGTCCATTTTTTGAGCTCTCACACGGCGAAGAATTTCCTCTATTGGGTCCTGCTTGCGCTGAAGTCAGTGGGATGTATCCCGTTCCATTCCCACTGAGACAAAGATCAAAGTCCTATTCAGATTTGGCTTTATTTGGGATATACCCTGGAACCGGGCCCTGCTGTCCACACGCTTGTCCAGGCTACAGAAGCACCCAAGTGAGGCCTGCCAGAGTCTGTGATAACATGTGGATGACATACTTCTGTCCTGAGATATATTCCAGGTTGCAGCTGAGTGCAAACAGCCCCCGCGCGTGAGAGAGCCCTAGGGTGTTTTCGCACAGGACCTCAAGACCCCATTAAGCACCCGATAAGGACCCATATGGCACACTTCCGTAAGGCACCTTCTGCACAGTGGGACAGAATAGGGCACCTTCAAGGACTCTGCTTCCACACAGCCTCGCGTGAGATGCGTCTCTAATGGGGTCTAGAGGCCGCCCAATCCGGGTTTTGGGAAGACTTGAAAAATTAGGTCTTCAAACCCTTCCTGCTTGCAAATTCCGGATCAAAGGGACGGATTTCAGAAATCCAGATATCCTTAATCTGGATTTCAAGTACTGTAAGTGCAGAAACAACCCTACATACATCCAGCATTTGAAGTGTGGATGGCCCAGCCAGATTGCCATGGCAACGGTGGCAATGTGCTACATCCGGCGTGCGCTAGCTAGACATTGCCCTGGCAATCGGCTCACAGTGCGCAACTGCGCAACTGCGCCTCCTTGCCCCCTTGCACCATCCACACCTGGAAGAGGAGGCAAACACTGTGACCGGGGGGCCACCGGCTGTTCCCAGTCAAGCTGTGGACATGTTTTTCACTTGTCCACAGCTAATGGTGATTGGGGTGACTGGGGGAAGCTCCAGGGTGCTCTGGGAACGCATCAGCCGCACTGTGTGTGGACGGTCTTCCCCTGCAGCAGCTCCTCCAGGATGGTAAGTGTAGAGAGGTCTTCGCTTCAAGACCTCCTTTCCGTGTGACCCGCCTCTTCCTGTCTGCCTCCAGGTTTACTCGTTCATGATTGGTCAATTAGTCTTTGTTCCCCTTGTTCCTAACTGGCCCAGCATTGAATCCTCAACACACACACACAAACCTGACCACTCCTTGTCAGGTGTGACGTGTGTGCATGAATATTTGAATGCATTTGAAATTCGATCTAATCAATCAACTTTCGACATTCAGATTCGAATCAAATGTCCTTAAATTCAAATTTAAACATTCAAATTTTGCATCTATTCATTCCAATTATCCGGATTCATACACGATGCGTACTCGAAGATCCGCATCTTTCCCGCATCTGTATGCATTTGTACAGATCCGTATAGGATGAAAACGGGTTGCATATGGGATAATTATGGGATGCATAGGGACATGTATGGATGCCTACAGATGTGTATGGACCCGGCTTCTACAGATATTGTTGACATTCGTAAGTGCAAATTTTAATGAAAAATTCGAATGAATAGATTTGAATTTGCTTAATTCAAATCGAATTTGGTTCAATTCAAAATTTAAACATTTTAATCGAATTGAATTTTTGGGTATTCGATTTGAATTGAATAGAATCCCAAAAATTGCATTCATGCACACCCCTACGTGTGTGTCAAGACCCGCCCTCCACCTTTTCCAGCCCATTTAATAGTAGCGGTGCGCACAAAGCCCGCTTCCCCCCAGTTCAATCCTCAGCCTCTCCCAGAAGGGGGCAATGGCAAACCACTTCTGTATCTCTGCCAAGAAAACTGCGTAGAGATGCCCGTGGAGTCTGGGAGTGTCTGTAACTCAGTGACAGAGTTAAACTGTCTGGGAAAGCAGAGGGTCACCGGTTCTGTCCTCAGCCTCTCCCAGAAGGGGGCAATGGCAAACCACTTCTGTATCTCTGCCAAGAAAACTGTGTACAGATGCCCGTGGAGTCTAGGAATGGCTGTAACTCAGTGACAGAGTTAAAAAGTCTGGGAAAGCAGAGAATCGCCAGTTCTATTCCCAGCCTTTCCCAGAAGCAGGCAATGGCAAACCACTTCTGTATCTCTGCCAAGAAAACTGCATACTGGTGCCCACAGAGGGGCCCCCATGCAGTCAGGCAGGAGATGGCCACAGTGTCCTCCAATGACAAGCCCTTATTCTTCCTCTTCCCTGCAGTTCCTGTGCCCGTCCGCCGACGCTCCGACAGGATGTATCAGAAAGCGGCGTGCGCACAACCACCGCAGCGCATGTGGCCGCGGAAAATCAAGGCGGCCAGGGAACAGGCCGGCTCTTCTGCGGCGCATTTGCCTTTCCGTTTCATGAATGATCTGCAACGAGACCAAAGGAAGGAAACGAAAAACTATCAAGGGGTTTAAGCTCAGCTGCGCTTGGGATTAACTCACCAAGTAAACAAACCTGGGAGGCAGAGAAGGACGGAGAAAAGACAAGTTCGCCACATCGCTTCTCCTCTTTCAGAAGAACATTGCTGAGTCCTTGCTTACATAAGAGGAAGCCTCCCTTCCCTTCCCTCCACCACATCCCTTCTCCTTCCCTCTTTCCAGCCATGCACTGGATGTCAGCAGAAAATAATTCCTCTAATGAGTGTGCAGAGCTGGACCAGCTGAGCGGCTTTTCCTCCTCAAAGATGCTCGGGTCACCAGGGGTCACCGTTGGCAGCGGCGGCTGAATAATCCAGGCCTTTTCTAGGGCAGCCAGAGGAGTCTCTGGCCAAAGGAAGGGCGCATGTGTGCGCATCTCTCTCTCTCTCTCTGTGTCAAGGAAGGAGGGCAAAGACCTTTGCTAACACTGGAAGGGAGAGGAAATATGGCCTGGGAAGGAAGGAAGGAAGGAAGGAAGGAAGGAGAGACAGAGAGGGAGGGAGGGAAGGAAGGAAGGAAGGAGAGACAGAGAGGGAGGGAGGGAAGGAAGGAAGGAAGGAGAGACAGAGAGGGAGGGAGGGAAGGAAGGAAGAGAGAGAAGGAAGGAATAAAGGGAGGAAGGAAGGGAGGAAGGAGAGATGGAGCTGGAAGGAGGGGAGGAAGGAAGAGAAGGAGGGAGAGAAGGAATGGAGGGAGGGGGAAGAAAGTAAGGAGGGAGGAAAGGAGGGAGGGAGGGAAGAAATGAACGAACGTATGAACAAAAAGAGAGAGGGAGGAAGAGAGGGAGGGAAGGAAGGAACAGAGGGAGGGATGGGAGGAAGGAATAGAAGGAGGGAGAGAAGGAATGAAGGGAGGGAGAAGAAAGTAAGGAGAGACAGGGAGGGAGGGAGGGAGGAAGAGAGAAGGAATAAAAGGAGGGAGGGAGGAAGGAGAGACAGAGAGGGAGGGAGGGAAGGAAGGAAGGAACAAAGGGAGGGAGGGAGGAAGGAAGGAGAGATGGAGCTGGAAGGAGGGGAGGAAGGAAGAGAAGGAGGGAGAGAAGGAATGGAGGGAGGGGGAAGAAAGTAAGGAGGGAGGGAGGGAAGGAGGGAGGGAAGAAATGAACGAATGAACGTATGAACAAAAAGAGAGAGGGAGGGAAGGGAGGGAGGGAGGGAGGGAGGAGATACAGGGGGGAGGGAGGGAAGAGATACAGGGAGGGGGAAGGAGGGGAGGAAGGAAGGAGGGGCAGAAGAAAGTGTGTTTTTAAGCCCCACGGACCACCCCAGTCAGCTTTGGCATCATCTGTGCCTGTGCGCTGCTGCCAACATGGTCCCCCACGTGTTCGATGGGGAAGCTGGTCTGCTGCTTCCGAAAGGCTTAGCCGCTGTGGCTGCGAAAGAGCAGAGACTCTGGCCAGTTATGTAAGCCTGGGAGGATGAAAGAGAGAGGGAGTGGGGCGGATGGATGGATGGATGGATAAGAGGTGGCAGTTCAAGCAACAGCAAAGCCCGAAAGGACAGGAAGCGATCCCAGTGGGAAGGGAACCGTAGCAACACCGCCTCCTAGTGGCCCTGCAGGGAGCTGCAATCATTCCATGCAAAATAACCTTCATCTGGCTGGCAATGAGATGGAGAAATACCAGAAGTTCTATAAGTTCTTTGGAGGCTGAATTGGGAGCTGCTTGTCCTGCACTGTTCTGATTACAAACAAGTTTGGTTTCTGAGATGGAACCATTAAATACATTTTTTTTCCTCTTTTTGGTTCCCCCATCCCTTCAATGCAGCTGACAAAAACGGCGAGGATCGTCTTGTATCCTTCCAAGGAAAATGCTGCAGCACAAAAGCGTCTTGAAATTAGGGAAGCAAATGCGCCAGATGTGCCTCCAAATCCGCTTTGAATCTGCTGCAGATGTGACTGAGCCAGCACAAAAGCCTTCGTTTCGCATTCGAATGTCAATCTCCGAGCGCAGCCGACGTTCGATGCAAGTGCGAACGTTCAAATTCATTCATTTGCACGAGTTGTGAACCTGACGAGCATTTGTGCATGCTCCTCCTTGAAACTAGTAGTCCCAGGGTAGAGGTGCTGTTGGCATTTGTGGCATTTATAGGGCCTTTTTGCATGTTCCCTTCTTAAGCAGGATTAAGAAGATCTGGATCTTTGGTATCTGGTCTGTGTGGAGTCCCATACTCAAAGTTCTGCATCATGGTGTGGGCCCCGTGCAGCCGGACAGGCCGTCTAGCGCCCGATGGCGATGGGTGCTAAATAGGGCTGCCCTGCAGATGGCGTAGCACCCACCCTGGGGGTTCGAGTAGCCCGAGCAGGAAGGTCTGCTGGTGGCGCAGCCTGATTGGCTGGTGTAGCCATCAATCAAGGGACACTTCCTGTTGCAGTGGGCGTGGCAGAGGGACACGGCTTCGTAGCTGCTACGAAGCTTCTGCTCAGCTTTGTAGACTGCTGCGAAGGACATGTCTACGTAGCCTATGTAGTGTGCGTGTTGGGGGGCGGAGCTGGAGCCTCCCCGCTGCAAATGGCAGCCTTTAGGACTGCCCCAAGACCCCATTGGCTTGGTATATGTGCAAAAGCGCGCTCTGTGATCCAGTCTTCACGGCGCAAGACCAGATTGAAGACACAAGGCCTATTTGCACTAGGCCCTCTGTAGCATAATTAGGGCAGATCTGGGACAGAGCATACGCATTGGGACAGAGCATACGCATTGGCTGGAGGCTGGCTCCGTTTGGAACCGGCCCAGCCTATCCCAGAGCTGCCCTAATCGTGTTCCCGGCCGTCCCACATCTGTACGGGAGGGAGAGCATCCGCACTCTCCCTGCTGGACAGCTGTGAGCCCCGCCCCCCACTGCCGGTATTGGGCCAACCCCTGTGCAGAATGTCTGGGATCGAACCAGGCGTTCTGCGCAGCTGCGCACTGCTGGCCAATCAGAGCCGCTGGCGCACGCAGATGCAGTGCGCCACTGGCCAGGCCGGGAAGCCCTGCCCCCAGGGCTTGCCAGTCCAAACTCCGGCAGCTTGCACATGCATGTCCAGGGAGGTGCATGGCCTGAGGGGGTGCCCGGGGGGGGGGTTCCAATTGGGTCAGCTATAGCCCACAGGACCCCTGGGATGGAACAGAACCGGCCTGCCCACCCCTAGGTAGATGGTGACCTAATGGCGGCAGCCCTTTGAGGGGCGTCCCACCCCCGCGTCAGCCTTTTCAGGCTAGGCCACGCGGGGGCAGAATACCCATTCGCACGTATATTCCATTATGCATTACCTGCCTAGGTGTGAATGGGTAATCCGTCCCCGCGTGGGCTAGCTTTCGTGCACTAGAGCCGTTGAGCTGTAGTGCGAAAAGGCAACAATTAAAAGGGTCTTGCATTAATCCGGATTTAAGGAGTTGAAGTCGCTTCCAGTCCCCTTAAATGGGTGAGGTAGGTGGGGCTGTGAGAGCTGAGAAAGAGAGCTGTGACTTGCCCAAGGCTGCCCAGCTGGCTTCATGAAGGATTGCAGGATCAAACCCAGTGACTATGAGATATGAGTCTGTCACTCCAAGTACAAGACCCAACTGGCTCATCACAGAAGACAACTCATGACTTTACTCAGTTGCCACTAGAGGGCGATAGAATCTGCTTTTCGACTGTAGCTGCATCTTACATGCAGGGGAATGGAACATGGCTAAGGTGTTCCATGCTAATTCTTTGGCAAGGAGACGGAAGTTGTTTCACAAACCAGACGTTTCCCTAAAGGACGAAGGAGCATCTCTGGAAGTGCTGAGGGTCCATTAGATGCTCTAAGATCTGTGATATGTGGCATTCAGGCAGGGTTGCAATGCGGCCGCAGGTAGAGGACATTCGTGTTTGTTTCAGAAATGTGCGCCTCCAACGCTTTTCCCTCTCAAGGATCTAGGATTTTTATTATGGAAGTGCACAAATATTCGTAACATAGTTCAGACATTTCTTAAACTGGGGAGCTGGGAAAGCGGCTGCGCCAGTCACTTCTGCAGTGGATCCAGAGCGCTTTCAACATGGATCGAGAGTGGATTCAAAGTGGATTCAGGTCAGATTTGACGCTTTCAAAGCAGGTATGTTATGGGATACATATACTGGATATGCAGTATCCATATCCATACGTATCGAATATTCGTACGAATTCGTACAAATATATTTGACTAGAATCCTATCACATTAGTTACAAATTGAATGTCAAAACCCCCATTTTTACACATTCCTAATATTAATTTATCATCCCACCTAGTTTTTAAATCCCATGCACTGCTGGGTAAATGGGGCACCCAAGTTAGTATCCACCCAATCAGAAAAATCCAGCTTAGAAGCAGTTCAGAAGTGGTAGCGTGTGGATGCTGGCATTCCCATCCCACTTCTTATCAACATTAAAGGCCTTTAAAAGGGGATTTTCTGCCCCCTGGGTTAGAGGCCCTTGTGTGCAGATGCTAAACCACATTCATGCCACTTTTTTAAACGGCATGTAGATGCAGTATTTTCTGTTCGTTATAAGCTTTCTAATATCTTGCGCCAAATAGGTCTCAATAGATGATCCACCAGATGCCTCTGAATTATAAATCCCATAATTTTTGCCACGGTCCGCCTGGATTCCTGAGGATTGAGAAGGCTGCAACCCGCCCTGGGACCATTCAGTGAAGGAGGGGGTATACATTTCCTAAATAAATGCATGAGGCCCTGTTCCCACTTACCCACTAGTAAGTGGTGGTTCCCCAAAAATAATGTTGTATCCTACCTGTCTGGACACTGGGTGCCGTCATTTTGAAGGTGGCCACCTGTGGGAGTTGAAAGAAAGGCAGCCACATGGGCACAGTGGTGGTGATCACACAGTTTGGTCTTGTGGGTAGAGTGTTGGACTCTTATCTGGTAGTCTCCTGGTTCAAATCCACACTCTTCCACAAAGCCAGCTGGGTGACCTTGGGCTAGTCACAGCTCTCTTCTGAGCCCTCAGAGCCCCACCTGCTTTCAGGGTGTTCTGTTGTGGGGAGAAGAATGGAAGATTTGTCAGCTGCCTTGCGTCTCCTTAAATTGGTGAGAAAAGCGTGTAGAAAAACCAACTGTTCTTTCATGAAGCCAGCTGGGAGACCTTGGGCTAGTCACAACTCTCTTTCTGAGCTCTCACAGCCCCACCTACCTCACAGCAGTGTTCTGTTGTGGAGGGAAGAACAGAAGGTTTGCCAGCTGCTTTGAGTTCCCTTAAATGGGTGAAAAAAGCAGGGTGGAAAAGCCAACTCTTCTTCTTCTTCTTCTTCTTCTTCTTCTTCTTCTTCACGAGGAAATGCCAGCCTTGCACTTTTATAGACAGCAAGCAATTATTCCGGAGGGGATTGACTCCAAAATATCACTTAAACACATGATTTTCAGGTGGCGCGTGGCGGCCCGTGAGTGACAACTCACAGTACTGAGCATGGCTGGTGTCTTTTCCGGATTCACCATGCTGAGAAGCAGGAACTTTCAGAAGCAGTTTGCAAAACTTGGAACTCAGTGCCCGGTGCCAAGGAGTTCCAGGCTTTGCAAAGTTGGAACTCCTTGGCACCGGGCACTGAGTCCTGGCATCGCCCAAAGGCCACTCCACAAAGACCCGCCTGTGACTTTAAGACAGCTGATATGGGCCGCCGGATCCTCTTTGCCCAGGCATGCAGAGAAGAGCACTGTGGAAATTTTGAAGGCAGAAACAAAGGCTGCCTCCAGCAATGTTTTTTTAGGGGGGAAAGGCCATCCCAGTCCTCAGCCAATGCACAGAAGGGGAAAACGAAAACACTCTCAGTCCTATGAAGGGCGTTAGCAAGGCAGACAAGAGGAATTTTTGCTTTACACAACACCAGCATTAACTTTGGGATTCACTCACAGCTTGGATTGTTTACAAAAGGGGTCAGATTGGGGGTGCAATCACACCAAAGGCTGTGGTCACACTTAAGATTTAATCCAGCTTCAGTCCACTTTCAGAGAGAGAGAATACATCAGCAAAACGGCAAGCTGCTTTCTTTGGCTGTGGACACACTTAAGGTTTAATCCAGCTGCATTCCACTTTCAGAGACAGAGAATACATCACCAAAGTCTCAAGCTGCTTTCTTTGGCTGGGGTCACACTTAAGGTTCAATCCAGCTTCATTCCACTTTCAGAGAGAGAGAATACATCTACAACAATTCCAGATTAAGTCTTTCCTTAATCCAAATCTGACTCTGACCAGTGCAGACGGAACTAGACCAGCAGGGTCAGGGTCTCCCTGATCCACATCAACATGTATCTCAGGAGGCCCATGATCCGAATTAAGAGGCTTCTTAGGCTGTTTCCGCATGTGCGCTGAAGACCGCATTAAGCACCCGATAAGGACACATGTGGCATGCATCGTGGCAGAATCGTTTCTAATTGGGTCCAGAGGCCTTCTAATCCGGATTTGTGCAAGACCTGAAAAACGAAGTCCCCGTTCCATTCTTGCAAGCAGAATGTGGATTAACAGAATATGCTTCCGCACATAGACCTGATAAATGATGAATGTGGGCGGGACCGGAAGTCATCGGTCAACCCCCATTGTGCCTACGCAGTCCCACACATCGTAGTGGCTACTTTTCACTGCCACCCCCACCAACACAGGGCATGACCTGTGACTGACAGCTGCGCGATCCAATCCCATGGCACCTTCGGCGGTGCTTCCGCGATGAGACCGGATCCTTCTAAGAATCAGTGCTATGGCGTCCACGTGGCAACTGTGCATTGCACCCACCGCAGTCCATCCCAGCAACGCACACGTGTGGACATTTGGGACCTCATTTACGTCCATAACTATTTCATCCGGATTTCGCCAATGATGGATTTTCTTAATCCGGATTTTCTTAATCTGGATTTTATACGGTAAGCGCGGAAGCACCCTTAAATCTAGATTTCTGGTGAGTGCAGAAAAGGCCATAGCGTGCCAAGGGAAAAACAGATTGCTCCAGAAATCATGCAAATTATTTTCACTTTTTTCTTTTCCATCTTGAGCTGCATAATGTTTGGCGCACATGTGCCTGCGCGCACAGACACCCAGTTGTGACGAAACTTAGGCAGAGCTCTGGTGGATTTTTACACGTGGCATTGAAATCCAGAAATTTCTCAGCTTTGAAACATAATCTTGCAGAAAGGAGGAGGTGGTGGGAAGGAGGCGGCTCTTTAACAGCTGGCTGGGGGCGCAGAACAGCTGGATTCCCTTTCTCTGACATTGCTCTGCAAGGTTTTTCCCGAGTTGCATCATGCTCCCTTCCAGAGCTTTCTAGAAAACCACTCCTCTCTCCGCTCTTGCGGCAGACGCCAGAAGAAGCCCAAATTGTATATGCAGAGACAGAGGGTTACATAAGTTTGCAACAGGCAGGCAATTTTCTCCTCCAGATTTAAGGATAAAAATAAAAATAAAATAGGAAGTGATAAAAGGGGAAAGCAGGAAGGTCCAGCTGAATTAAATGCTGTATAATTTGTGGTTTCTGCTGTTCACCCCTGGGATGTTTCAGAAACAGGCCGGCACCCTCTGAGGAATAAAAGGGAAATACTGAGCCGTCGAAATCTGTGTCTATATTTATATCCCTTTTTGCCAGACTGTCTAACACCTCCAATTCAGCAACTCCTCTTCTTTGGGCTGCATCCAGAGCCTATTTGCACTTAGACTGGCACTCAGCAGTTAGTGAACTTCTGGGGAAGTCTAGGAATGCGCAAAAATATTCTAATGCATTCGAAATTCGATCAATCGACTGAATTTTGGCATTCAAATTTGAATCGAATGTCCGTAAATTCGAATTTAAAGACTCAATTCAAATTTTGAATTTCGGATCTATTCTTTAGAGTTATCCAGACATCTGTATGCGTATGGGTTTGCACATCTGCACCTTTCTGGCGTCTGTGTGCATTTGTACGGATCCGTACGGGATGAGAACGGGTTGCATACGGGATGTGTACAGATGTCTACGGATGTCTACGGACCTGGGGAAGACGTGTACAGGCATCTACAAATGTTGTCGACGTTCGTAAGTGCACATCCAAATGGAAAAGTTGAACAAATAGATTTGAATTTGCTTAATTTGAATTGAATTTGGTTAAATTCAAATCGAATTGAATTTTCGAGTGTTCTATTCAAATTCAATCCAATCCCAAAAGCTGCATTCGTGCACACCCCTAACAAAGAGCATCCTCATGCGAAGGAGAAGGAGAAGAAGGAGGAGTTGGCTTTCCTACCCTGCTTTGCTCACCCATTTCAGGGGACTCAAAGCGGCTGACAAACCTTCTGTTCTTCTCCCCACAAAAGACACCCTGTGAGAGCTCAGAAGAGAGCTGTGACTAGCCCAAGGTCACCCAGCTGGCTTCACGGGGGAGGGCGGAATCAAACCCGGTATTCCCAGATAAGAGTCCGCCTCCCTAACCGCTGGGTCTCCAGGCGTGTCCTGCGTCACTAGAAGTTCACTAAATGACGATTCGGTGTAGAGCATGACATTCCGAGCTCTCACAGCCCCACCTACCTCACAAGATGTTCTGTTGTGGTGAGAAGATCAGAGGTGGAGTACCAAATTGTGCTCCACCCCATTACCAACCTTTACCTGGAACTTACCTGAAGCGTCCAGTGCTGCAACCATCCGCGCCTCTTCCAGTGGTCCAGGGCTGTCTCAGGTGCCCCGCAAGCATGCTGGCACTGGGGTGGAAGGCGTGCAAGCACACTGGCGCCTTAGATGACCACAGATGTGACTGCGCATGCGCAGAGCGTCAGACTCATCATGGCAATGCGGAGGAGGGAATGGCCACTGTTGGATGGCACTCCAAGCGCAAGGGCTAGTCAACGTTGGTTAACCGAGCTCCTTTCCTGTTCCCCGGATGGAAAATGAAGTGCAAAACGGCTCCTGGATGCTGCCCTCACTTCCCTGAGAATCAAAGGTGCAAACCAGGCCAAAGGGCCAGTGCAAGAGTCAACATTCATATAGCTCTCTGTCTCTCGCTCTGCTGACCACGGAGCAATGAGTAACCCAGTAGACGGTTTGGACTAAGACTCTCCGGTCGGCCAGGAAGTGAAAGGAAGTAAAGGTTTTGCTTTTGCCTTCCGCTTGGGAACATCCGGAACAAACTGATGGGTCACTGTGTGAGTCTAGACGGGGTCCGGCCTGATCCTGCAGGGCTTCTCCTATGTTCTTATCTAGAAAGGATGCCTAGGTACCTCCTCTGGGTTGGAGAGACAGTCAGGATGACTTCCAAGGCCGTTTGCAGGGATTCAAGAGCAGTGAAGGTTTTGCCTTTGTGCAAAATTATAAACCGTCGAGCCTAAAATCAGTCCGCATCTGTATTTCTCTATCCTAGACTTTGTCCTCTTATGCAGAGTCCAGTTGCTTTCTGCATCCGGCAAGAACAGCAGCCGTGTGTTAGACTTGCAGAAGGACCAGGAATTTTGCAGCTGTCTGGAAGAGGAAACCACAGCAAAAGCCACCGGCAATTCGGATTAATGCAAAGAGTAACCTTAGAAGAAGAAGAAAAGTTGCCTTTTCTACCCACCTTTTCTCACCCATTTAAGGGGACTCAAAGCGGCTGACAAACCACTTTCTTCTCCCCACAACAGACACCTTGTGAGGTAGGTGTGGCTGTGAGAGCTCAGAAGAGAGCTGTGACTAGCCCAAGGTCACCCAAGCTGGCTTGGTGGAGGATGAAGAAGAAGAGCTGGCTTTTCTGCCCTGCTTTTCTCACCCATTTAAGGGGACTCAAAGCGGCTGACAAACCACTTTCTTCTCCCCACAACAGACACCTTGTGAGGTAGGTGTGGCTGTGAGAGCTCAGAAGAGAGCTGTGACTAGCCCAAGGTCACCCAGCTGGCTTTGTGGAGGATGGAGAAGAGTTGGCTTTTCCACCCTGCTCTTCTCACCCATTTAAGGGGACTCAATGCGGCTGACAAACCTGTTGTCCCCACAACAGAACATCCTGTGAGGTAGGTGGAGCTGTGAAAGTTCAGAAGAGAGCTGTGACTAGCCCAAGGTCACCCAGCTGGCTTTGTGGAGGGTGAAGAAGAAGAGTTGGCTTTTCTGCCCTGCTTTTCTCACCCATTTAAGGTGACAAATCTTCTCTCCACAACAGACATGCGGTGAAGCAGGTGGGGCTGTGAGAGCTCAGAGGAAAGCTGTGACTAGCCCAAGGTCACCCAGCTAGCTTCATGTAGTAAGAAGAGCTGGCTTTTCTAACCCCCCCCCCACTTTTCTCACCCATTTAAGTGGCTGACACACATTCCATTCTTCTCCCCACAACAGAACACCCTGTGAGCTAGGTGGGGCTGTGAGAGCTCAGAAAAGAGCCGTGACTAGCCCAAGGTCACCCAGCTGGCTTCACGGACGAGGGTGGAATCAAACCAGATTCCAACTCCTTAACCGCTGGACCAAACTGCCTCCCTTTAGTGCAGGCAACGTCTTTTGGATGGCAACGTGCTATAGAATTTGGTTTATTTTTGCTTTCCTGTGTACGGAGGATTTGAGGACCAATTTCCAGGCACGGGGTCCCCTGCAATTTAGGCAGGGGGCCCTCCCCTTCCATCTCCCGCCCCCGGGGTCCCTATGTGTGAGTCTCCAGATTGTACAGCGTGGCAGTGGGAGGAGGAGGAGGGACGGGGGCTGAAATTGTCCCGCCTCTTCATATTTCTCAGATTTCAAGCAATTGCAGCAGAAAAAATTCACACAGCAAGGGTTTGGGTTCCTTAAAGAGGCAGCGCCGCTTCTTTGCAAGCTGATGCCGGTATAGAGTTGAATAGGGACGCGCAGGAATATTCGAAAACTCAAATATTCTATTCGAATCTGACAAATGTCGACATTCGAACTCAAAGCAAAATTTTGAAAATCCGAATCTGAACATTCAAACTCGAATACGGATTTTTGAAAATCCGACACGGATTTCCAAACGATTCGAATTTTCTAGATTCGTATCTGCGTTATGCGTATCTGTGTGAAAATTATACGTATCTTGCACTTAAAATACGGGATTAAAACGGGATGCCTACGGGATAATACTGGATGAATACGGGTTTTTACGGAGTCCGTACAGATAAGTGTAACAGATACGAATGTTGTCGACATTCGTATCTTTAAATACGAATCTAACATTCGAACGTTCAGATTCGAATGTTGCAGATTCATTGATCAGCCCACGCCGCCGCCTTGAAAGCCAATAGTCCCGCCTCCTCGCTGCAGTGATTGGCTGCCGCAAGCCGGGTGACACGTTCAGTGATGTCACTGCAGGCCAATGCAGAGAGGCGTGATTGATCCCGGTGATGTGTTGGGGCGACGTGCCCCAATGCCTTGTGGATCGGGCCCCGGTGAGTCTGCAGTGGCGGTGGCGCTAGTCCCCGGAGACCTGTCTGATCGCGGCAGCGGCCAGCAATTGACCCGGCAACGCGGCTGCGCTCCCCACCCAACCCACGCAGCAATCCGGAAGATGTGCAAATAGCTCCACACCTAGGGTTTTTTTTCCCACTGACCCCCTTTAATCTGGATCTAAGATGATCCGGATTTAAGGAATGGGTCCTTCAACTAACCCTGATCTAGTAGATCCAGATTAAGGGAGGTACCGGATGCGTCCCCATGGGCCACGTGGCACCCAATAGCAACGGGTGCTAGCCTGCCCGCAGTGGAAACGCCGGAGCACCCATGTGCCAAATTTGGATTGAACCCAGGTTTTTGGCGGGACACGGGGTGCGATCTCCATAGACGCTCCGGAGATTCTTCTAAGATTCTCCAGAGTCTTTGACAAAGGTCCATAGGATCAGCATTGCTCTCGCATGGGGTCCTGTTCGGAGCCTGTGCTGTTCTTCAGAGATGGCTTCGGCGACTGTACACAGGCTTCAGAGCTTTGGGTTTCTGGGCACCCCCTCATGGGTGCATCCCCCCCCCCCGACCTCATTGCCCGATCACAGAGGAGACACACTCCATATAGTCCGGATTTGATGCCTGAAGACCCCATTGTAGACCCCTTTAATGGAGTCTACAGGAAATCTGGATTATAGGTCCTGAAGGACCCATTCAATCCGGATTTCCCTGGAACTGGTGGAAACAAATGTGGCTCTAATGGGGTCTGCAGAGGAAATGGGGTCTTTCTGCTTTGAGCCTAATCGGTCCTTAATGGGTCCCTCATGGGTACTTAATGGGTGCTTAGTGCTAGTGGGAAAAAAAAAACCCTAATCAGCAATTAGTGCACCTCTAGCAAGGGCAGGCACACTTCTAGGCTGTAGCAGCCTAGTGGAAATACATGTGCTCTTCGCCAGAGCTGCCCTAATGGCTGACCGGAGGCAAAGTGCAAAGTTACTCCAAGTTGAAACTGCACCCAGTGGGCACGTAGAATAAGAGCAGGCAAAGATCCAGAGATTGTCTTTAGCAGTTTAACTCAGGACAGCCTTGTGAATTATGTGGATAGTGCTATTATATGGTTTAACCACTAGGTTGTGCACTACTCGGTTGGGCCTGGGTGAGGTAAGGACAGCCAAACTTTGGCATCTCAAAAAGCTTTGCGGTTCTTAGCGGACTCACACTTGGATGGGGGACCACCAGGAGATACCAGGGTTGTATAGTAAACTGGGAAATAAAAGAACCACTTCTCTATGGTTATTGAAAGAGCAAGGCGGAAGAGGAGAAAAAGGAGAAAGTTTGTTTTAGTGTTTATATCCTTATCTTCATCCCAAGATCCTTGGGCAGGACACAATATTAATAAAAACAATAAAACTTATATGCTAAAAATATAATTAAAATATAATATACACACTGCAGGGCAACACTGGGAGGAAGCTAAATGTCAAAGGCATGGGTGAAGATTTAGCCAGGCACTGAAAACTATGTAAGGCTGATGCTTAGCAAACCTCCATTGAGGGGCCTCTCAGGTCTGGGGCCACCACATGTAAGGCCCGTCTCACATGCCCTCACCCTTCATGCCTCTGAAATCGTAGAACTACAAGAGGGACAGGACCTTCCTTTGGGGTCTTTATACTTGGGCATATCTATATGGGCAAAGGGCTTTATGGATTAGCACCTACGCCTCGATTCAAGCTCAGTAGCAAATCGACAAGCAAAGGAGAAATTTGGTTGAAGATGATGCTCTCCTGGACTACTGTAATGCGTTCTACATGAGGCTGCCCTTGAAGACGGTTCAGAAGTTGCAGCTAGTGCAAAATGCAGCCATCAGAGCGCTGACCGGAACAGCTAATCGGATACACACAACGCCAGTCCTAAATGGGTTGCATTGGCTGCCAATTCACTACCGGGCCCAATTCAAAGTGTTAACTCTGACCTACAAGGCCCTAAATGACTTGGGCCCCAAATATCTAAAGGAAAGCCTTCTCCCATACCGACCTGCCTGTGCCTTAAGATCTGGAGGGGAGGCCCTCCTGGTTGTCCCACCACCCTCAGTAGTGAGACGGATGGGCACCTGGGAAAGGGCCTTTTCGGTAATGGCCCCCAGGCTATGGAACAGTCTCTCCGTTAAGGTGTGTTGGGCTTCTTCTCTGTTTATGTTCAGGACTTTGGCTAAATCTTGGTCATGTTTCCCCACACTTCAAACAGTACTGTTTTAATCGACATTGTTTTGTTTTTAACATGCTGGATTTTAAATATCCTGGTGGCTCTTATTGTTTTAATATATATCGTTTTGTTTGACATGTTGGATTTTAAAGGTTGTCACCCACCCTGGCCTTTGGGTATAGGGTGAGATAGAAATATGAATGAATGAATGAATGAAATAGATGGATGGATGGACGGACGGACGGATGGACGGATAGAAAGATAGAAAGAAAGAAAGAAAGGTTCCTTTATACATGGAAGGTAATTCCTGCCAAAAAGGGAAACTCACCCCTCCCTTTCCTGCCCTTGGGTTGCATAAATTACCCTTTGTTTCTATTCGAATCTTTAAAATTCAAATTCAACCAAATTTAATTCAAATTAAGCACATTTGAATCTATTTGTTGTAATTCTCAGTTATAATTTGCACTTACGAATGTCGGCAACATTCGTATGTGCCCATATGCATCGTTACGCATCCTGTACGCATCTGTATGCATCCCGTAGTTATCCCGTATGCGACCTGGTTTTGCCCCTACGGATCTGTACAGATGCGTACAGATGTGGGAAAGATGCGTATCTGCAAGGGCACATCATGTACGAACCTGTACACATGTGAATGTCTGGATAACTTGAATGAATAGATCTGAAATCTGAAATTTGTTCGGATCTTTAAATTCTAATTTATGGGCCTTCGATTCGAATTTGAATGTCAAAATTCAGGCAAATTTGATCGAATTCCGAATACTTTTGAATATCTGTGGGCACCCCTAGTTCCAACCCATAAATAATCTGCCCGTTTTCTTGTCCATCTGCCGCCATCCCATTCACTTCTATTTTTGCCCCCCTTTGCGCACTGTGCTGCATTTCTGTGCCAATTACTTTGCAAGGCCCGCTGTGGGTGTAATAAACCACTATTATGGAGAGCGGATGAAAGAAGCCATTTCGCTCACGCTGCGTACAAATGGTGCTCCAACGACTTTCCTATGGACAGTAATAACCCTTAGCAAAGGCTGACCGGAGGCCGTACAGGGGGAAGAAATAGTGGGGGTCTCTTCGTGCCCCCATGCGCCCTGGCCGGCGGCTGAAACCTGCCAGGAGGGTCTTCCACTCACCTGTGGGTTTTGCTTTCATGTTCTGAGGAAGATGGATATATTTTATATGTGGATGAACTGAAGCATTTCCCCACCCCTGGCAATAATTGGGGGGGGGGCATTTAAGAACCTAAGAGGAGCCCGGCTGGATCATGCCACAGCCCATCTAGCCCAGCATCCTGTCTCACACAGTGGCCCACCAATTGCCCATGGGCATCTCAAGCAGAAAGAAGAAGAAGAATTGGCATTTCTCCCCCACTTTTCTCACCCATTTAAGTGGACTCAAAGTGGCTGACAAACCATTTGTTCTTCTCCCCACAACAGACACCCTGTGAGGTAGGTGGGGCTGTGAGAGCTCAGAAGAGAGCAGTGACTAGCCCAAGGTCACCCAGCAGGCTTCATGGAGGAAGAAGAGTTGGTTTTTCTACCCCACTTTTCTCACCCATTTAAGGGGACTCAAAGCAGCTGAGAAACCTTCTGTTCTTCTCCCAACAGACACCCTGTGAGGTAGGTGAGGATATGAGAGCTGTGACTAGCCCAAGGTCACCCAGCTGGCTTCATGGAGGAGGAAGAAGAGTTGGCTTTTCTACCCCGCTTTTCTCACCCACTTAAAGGGACTCTAAGTGGCTGACAAACCTTCTATTCATCTCCCCACAACAGACACCCTGAGGTCTCTTCTGGCCGGGGGTAAATTTCCGAGTTATTTGACCCTGAAAAGAAAACAGCTCCCTGTCGCTTCGCTGATGCGTTCTATCACTCTGAAAGTGGACTGAAGCCGGATTAAACCTTACGTGTGGCCGCAGCCCAAGCGACTCATCGGTGCCGGGGGCATGAAGCGTTGTGGTCTCGCCTTTTTTGGCTTGGCTCGCGAGGGAAGCCGAAGGACAGTAGGACCCTGCGGGTGGGGGCCGGGCCAGGTCGGGGTGGGCCGAGCCGAGCCGAGCCGGGCTGGGTGTCTGAACACCCCTCCCCCCCCTCTGCCTGCCCCCCCCCCCGTGCAACTTTCCAGAAGTTTCGCCGGCCGCTTATATAGCCCCCTCCCCGGGCGGCGTCGGCACAGAGAAGCAGCAGCAGCAGCAACCAGGGCGGACGGCGCGTTGCAGAAGCGAGGTGAGGACGGGATGGGACTGGATCGGAGAGAGGCTGCGCCCGCGGGCACCCGGCTTTGCAGAGCGCTTGCTCGCGAGGAGACCCGCCGGGCTGCAATGCTGGCTGCCTGCACGGGGAGGGAGAGAGCCGGGCAGGGCGGCGTATGCGGCGCTTGCAACAATGTTTCGCCGTCTGTTGCGCTTTGCGCTGCGCTGTCCCTGCCCGGATCCTCTCTCCAGGACGCAGCCGGGGGTACCCGGAGGGCCCCGGGAACTACCCCCACCCTTCGCCCGCCCCCATCCTCTCCTGGATGCGCCCGTGGGAGCCGGATCGACGTGAGCAGGGGCCGGGCCGTCTGTTTCCCCCCCTCTTGCACGCGATCCTGTACATAGGAGTTTGGAAACTTTGTTTTTTGAATGGGGGTGGGGTGGGGAAACACACGTCTCCATTGCCTCCCCCCCCCACCCCCGACGTCTCTGGATCGGGGACGAGCTTGCATTTGCAGCCCCGCTGGGATGCGCCCTTTTTGAGCGCAGGATCGCGCGCAGGGGAAGGCAAGGGGGCTCCCTCGAGGGAGCGAAGGAACCCCGGGATCTGCTGGAGAGAGATCGTCGGGGGAGGGAGGGGAAGGGGGAGGGGGGAAGGGCGTGACGTCACCCTCCAACCACCCACCCCCCGGCCAGGGAGTGTGCAGTCAAGGGTCCCCCCCCACCTCCTTCCATGCGGTTTATTCTTGGCGCTGGCAGACGATGCAGCGCGATCCGCTTTCGTCCCGGCTGCCTCTGACGGCATAGGAAGATGCCTGGACCAGAAGGAAGCCCCCACCCCAAAAAAAGAAGCCAAGGGGAGAGGAGGGCAGGAGCTACTCCATCCTATCCCACCCACCCCCTCCCAGGAGATGGAAAGGGCAGGGAGGAATGGGGAGAAAGAGTCTGGGGTTCAGGTTTGGGGGTGGGGTGGGGCGGGGGCACCCCCTTTGTAAAATCCCTTGTCAAACACGGGGGGAGGGGAAAAAGGATGATTTGGGGGCAACTGGTGCTAAGATCCACACCTTGGACAGGTAAGAAGGGCAGGGACCTGTCCTGTGAAGAGGTCCAGGTGGGTGTGAAAAGTTAAGTCCGGAGGGGGCCGGGCGACAGGTCCCTCCCTTCTTACCTGTCCAGGGCAATTCAAGGTGTTAACTTCGACTTATAAGGCCCCCAAATGATGACTTGGGCCCCAAATATCTAGATGCCTTAAGATCTGGAGGGGAGGCCCTCCTGGTTGTCCCAATAGTGAAAGGGGTGGGCGCCCAGGAGAGGGCCTTCTCAGTGGTAGCTCCCGGGTTATGGAATCGTCTCCCCCTTGGTGTGTGTCAGGCTCCTGTTTAATGGGGCGGTGAAGACGCACCTCTTTGCCCTGGCCTTTGGTTAACTGGGAATATACTGTCTCTTCCCGCTTCGTAGACGCTGTTATTGTCTTAATATATACTGTCTTTGTTTTAATATATGTTTGATTTTAAATGTTGATACCCGCCCTGAGACCTTCAGGTATAGGGTGGGATAGAAATACGAATAGTAAATCGATCAATCGGTCAATAATTAATTAATAGGTGGGTTAGAAATCCAAATAGTAAATTGATCAGTCGATCAGTCAATAATTAATTAATTAATTAATTAATTAGACCTTCAGGTATAGGGTGGAATAGAATCCAAATAGTAAATCAATCAATCAATAATTAATTAATAGGTGGGTTAGAAATCCAAATAGTAAATTGATCAATCAATCAGTCATTCAATAATTAATTAATAGGTGGGTTAGAAATCCAAATGTTAATCAGACAGTCAAACAAGCAATCAGTCAATCAGTCAATCAATCACTAATAAAAAAATAAAATAGCTCCTCCTTTCTCAGAGGTACAAGGGTCAGGGACATGCATGAAGGCCTTTTCCGTGGTGGCCCCCAGAATCTGGAAAAAAGGCTCCCTCTAGGCATTCTCCTGCCAGAGAGGGGTGCAGGGTTTAAAATACGTTTTAATGCTTTATATAGTATATATGGGTCGATTTGGTGAAGAGTGGGTAATAAAATTATTAATTAAATAAAAAATATTATTGTTTCAAAGGCCCAGTTGACTCCAGGGCTGTGTTCACACCTGAGTTTTAATCCACTCTCGATCCACTTTCAGAGGCAGAAAACACATCAGCGAAATGACTAGCCGTCTTCCTTCCCCTTTATCTGCCCCAAGGGCGAGTTGGATAATGCCGAAAGAAAATGGCTTGATGCTTTGCTGGTGCATTATCTTGCTCTGAAAGTGGACCGAACCTGGATTTAAGTTGGGTGTGAACACAGCCTGGGATGGACCACCTGCCACACCTTAACACAGACGTGTGTTCCCTACAAGGCAAATTGACTTTCCTTTCCCTGCAAACGCCAAACTACTTTGGGATTGTCAATCACATCCAAAGGTTTCCATGAAGCTTCCAGATCAGTGGTGTTGTAGGGCCCTTTAATCTGGATTAAGGAGGCCCCACCCCCTGATATGCTGGATTTATTTGCATAAACCAGAGTCAGACCGGGAAGCGCTTGATTTGGATCTAGTGTAGACCTGTTTTATTGGGTGCACAATCTGGCCTAAGGGCTTTAATCCAGATTGGGCAGGTTCCATGCCTCTATGATCCAAGAGTGACAGATGCTGGCATTCAGTGGCGCACTATAGCACAGTGCTGAATATCGCCCCCTCTGTGCCCTCGGGGGGGGGGCAAAGCTCCCTCCCCACAGCCTCAGGAGGGATGATCCGGATTAACACTGACTGTCCAGACGACACTCATCCGCCCCTCGTCTCCCTGTGGTCTGGATAAGTAGATCCAGGAAATCTGTATCTACTAATACGAACCTAGTGCGCCTCACTGAGGAAAGGGCCACAGTTTCCCATAGGTCTTAGGGGCCCATTGGGAGTTCCTCTGGGGCTGTTAAAGCAAAACTCCCTTTCAAACTGGTGAGCCAGTTTGGTCTAGTGGTTAGGGAGCTGGACTCTTATCTGGGAATACTGCGTTTGATTCCACCCTCCCCCATGAAGCCAGCTGGGTTACCTTGGGCTAGTCACAGTTCTCTTCTGAGCTCTCACGGCCCCACCTACCTCACAGGGTCTTGTGTTGTGGGGAGAAGAACAGAAGCTTTGTCAGCCACTCTGAGTCCCCTTAAATGGGTGAGAAAAGCGGGGTAGAAAAGCCAGCTCTTCTTCTTCAGAGCTCATCTGTGCATGGATTTTAATTCTCCCAGTTCGTGTTTGCTCCAAACCGTGTTTTATTCTTTAACTGCGGGGCAATCCAGCTCGCTCGCTTGCACACAGCGCATGGGAACCCCCCCAGTTCGTTGCGCACTGGCCAAACCTGGTTTCCCACCATTCTACCAAGTAGCTGCATTTTGGTGAAAGGCGAGACGGGCCAGAGATTCGTCTCCTTGGCTTGCATTGAGAGTGTCCTTCAGCCAAGCCAGAGGTGTATTTTCGGCTGTGAAGTATCAGATCTCAAG
Organism: Aspidoscelis tigris stejnegeri; assembly: GCA_023333525.1. NCBI lineage: Eukaryota > Metazoa > Chordata > Lepidosauria > Squamata > Teiidae > Aspidoscelis > Aspidoscelis tigris. The sequence goes on along the minus strand of JALMGA010000029.1, from coordinate 4,321,113 downwards.
ATCTGAAGCGGAGCTGCATGAGGACATCTTCCATATTCAGCACATGGGAGGTGGTTCGGGGTCCTCGGGATGGGGGGGGGGGGCGAGTGAGCGAGCCAGTGGGGAAGGCCTCACCCCTGTTCAGGAAAGGCAGATAGAAGAAGAAGAAGAGTTGGCTTTTCTACCCCGCTTTTCTCACCCATTTAAGGGGACTCAAAGTGCCTGACAAACCTTCTGTTCTTCTCCCCACAACAAACACCCTGTGAGGTAGGTGGGGCTGTGAGAACTCAGAAAGAGAGCTGTGACTAGTCCAAGGCTACCCAGCTGGCTTTGTGAAGGAAGAAGAAGAGTAGGCTTTTCTACCCCGCTTTTCTCACCCATTTAAGGGGACTCAAAGTGCCTGACAAACTTTCTGTTCTTCTCCCCACAACAAACACCCTGTGAGGTAGGTGGGGCTGTGAGAACTCAGAAAGACAGCTGTGACTAGTCCAAGGCTACCCAGCTGGCTTTGTGAAGGAAGAAGAAGAGTTGGCTTTTCTACCCCGCTTTTCTCACCCATTTAAGGGGACTCAAAGCTGCTGACAAACATCCTGTGCTTCACCCCACCACAGACACCTTGTGAGGCAGGTGGGGCTGTGAGAGTTCAGAAGCGAGCTGTGACTAGCCCAAGGTCACCCAGCTCGCTTTGTGGGGGAGGGCGGAATCCAACTTGGTATTCCCAGATGTCCGGATCCCTAAAAACTAGACAGGATGCTGAGCGTTCGGAGTGCCTCCTTCCTTGGGCTGCATCCCTGTTTACTTTTATTTTTAGCAGAAACAGTGTTATTTGTGAGTCTCCCGTGTGTGATCGACAAACCCCTGGAAGTGTGTAAACGCCAGACCGCCTTTGCTCCAAAGGGCTTTTCCCAGATCAAGGGTTTGTGCAGCCGAGGTTGCTGTTTGCATGGGGGAAAGAGGCTGCTTGAAAAATAAAATAAAAGCCTTGTTTATTTCTGGATCTGCCTTGCCTCAACCCTGACTACGTGGCAGGAGGGGGCGGCAGGAAATGCAGGGAGGCGAAGTGATACAGCAGCCTCTGGCGAATCTAAACGAAATCGGCTTTAGGATGCTCGAATTTTGCAGGAACCGGCTGGCTTACTTTGTGGAGTTCCTCCATTTCTCAGCCCTCCTGCTGGAATTTCCACCAGACCGGGGGGCCTTTCCGCGCTTGACCCACTGGCCAGTGTGCTCTTGAGACCCAGCATCTGCGCTGAAACTTCTCCTTCCATGTAGGAGCGCACTGGGAGCTGGTTGCGCGTGGAGCAGAATTTACTGCTCCACATGGGAACTTAGGTTTGCTTTTCCCAGCTCCGGCAAGGACCACCCACACCTTTTCCAGCGCTGGAGGGTCACCTGGTGTGGCGTGCAAGTATGTTGGGCGTCATGTGACCTGGCACATGTGTGCATAATGCTTGGTACATGTGTGGGGACTTCGCCCTTTTTCTTCCGCAGATGAACAGCAAAGCACAAATTTACCCCTGGTGGGGGAGACGGGAGGGGGAGCAGGACGCTCGCTCGCTCGCTCGCTCACTCACTCACTCACTCACTCACTCACTCACTCACTCACTCACTCACTCACTCACATGCGACGCAGAAGTGAATGATTGCCTAGACTGAATGGTAACCATGCTGGATTCCACTAAACACACATCCAGCCAGCCATTCCCAGCTCTCACGCATACCACCCACCAGCTTTTGGAAAACTTCTCCCTTTGCACTACAAACCCCAGAGTTCTTAGCCAAAGCAGCTAAGGTTCCTGGGTGTTGCAGTCCACTAAAAGGAGCCTTTGCCAGGTGCCGTATGCACACCTGTTGCGCCCTAAATTTGGAGAGGGAACCATAAAGGCATCTTCTGGTGACAATGCTGGCTTCCTTCTCTCTGTGCAACCCAGGGCGTTACCCTTGTGGCACCATTGGCTGGCAATCCCAAAGTTCTTGAGAAGGTCGAGATGGCCCTGTGAGCCAGTTTGGCCTAGTGGTTAGGCAGTGGGACTCTTCTCTGGGAATACCAGGTTCGATTCCGCCCTCCCCCATGAAGCCAGCTGGGTGACCTTGGGCTAGTCACAGCTCTCCTCTGAGCTCTCACAGCCCCACCAGCCTCACAGGGTGTCTGTTGTGGGGAGAAGAACAGAAGGTTTGTCAGGCGCTTTGAGTCCCCTTAAATGGGTGAGAAAAGCAGGGGAGAAAAGCCAATTTGTCTTCTTCTTTGCGCAAAAAACAAAAGCAAATCTGTATCCATTACTGATCCCGTTCTCGAGATACATTTTTCCCCATCCCCTTTTACTTGCTAAGTAATTGTTCAACATCCTGTCGGTGTGTCCGGAGGGAACTCTCTTTATTTGTCTGTTTTCTTTCAGAATGGAAAAGCCAAACGTTGACCACAGTAGGAAACATTTTCAAGGTATCTTTAGAAACAAACCCAACCCTATTCACTTCCTGTCTCTTGCATCCGCAGGGAACTCGTTCCCAAAGCCAGCTATGTGGCTGAGAATCGGTTAGAAGGGGAGGCCTGGTTCGCATTCGGAGTGTTGCGTGTGTACAGTAGAGAATAGTATTGGGGTCACACTTTCCTTCAAGAGAGTTTTGGCACATCTGGATTTGCTAATACCACACGGCAGAATGCGCAGTGGCTGCTGGAGCTTCACACAGGACAACCGCTAGATTGTAGTGGTGATGCAGTATCCGACAGAAGAAGAAGAGTTGGCTTTTCTACCCTGCTTTTCTCACCCATTTAAGGGGACTCAAAGCTGCTGACAAACCTTCTGTTCTTCTCCCCACACCAGACACCCTGTGAGGTAGGTGGGGCTGTGAGAGCTCAGAAGAGAGCTGTGACTAGCCCAAGGTCACCCAGCTGCCTTCATGGCGGAGGACGGAATCGAACCCGGTATTCCCAGATAAGAGTCCGGCTCCCTAACCACTAGACCAAACTGGCTTACAGACTGATAGCTACTGCGCTTTTGCACTAATGCTGATTTAACGGCACTCGCAGCGCCGTATTAAGAGCCTTCAGATCTTCCCTCCTGTCTGGACAGGACAGCGAAAAGAACCAACGAGAACAGGGAGGGCAGCTCAGCTCCGATTGGCTGGCTCATGCCATGTGACTGCGCGCGGCGACTCAAGCTCGCGCAGCTTCTGATGAGGAAGCAACGGGAGGCTGCTCTACTCCGGACGCCCAGTCGTTGCTTTGCAGCAGGTGAGCTGCAATTTCCCCCTTAACGGCAAATTTATGCCACTAGTCTGGACATGGAGGTCACCAGAGTGACCGCGCAAGTGGCTAGTTGTTTTGTTGCCACTTTATCTAACCCAAAGGTGGGTTTTCTGAGTTAGATTAAGTGGAAAGAAAATGATTATAGCTTTGCTGATCCGTTATCTTGCTCTGAAAGTGGACTGAAACTAGATTAAAACTCAGGTGTGAACGCAGCCCCGGGGGACTGAAGCTGAGGCCTTTTCGCACACGCGGTTTTCAAACGTGCGGAAAACACCCTGGAACGCGGCATTCGCATTGCCGGGGCTGGGTTTGTGTCCCAGCCCTTTCCAGAGTGTTTTCTGCGCATTCTGCGTGTACGTAGCGTCCCCGGCTGTTCGGGGAGGGAAGCATTCGCACACGCTTCCCTCCCTGACAGCCGTGGGCACACACACACACACCGCCAGCATTGGCCAAAGATCGGCCCCACAGCTGACAGAGGCCGCGCTGATCACCAACCTGGCTGGGCTAGGGTGGTGATCGCGCAGGCGTGGCTACACTTGTAGATGGGAAAGAGGACCCACCAATGCATGGGTCCCCTCTGCCGTCTATTAGGGTTGGTGCGCCAAGCCTGGTAGACACCAGAGGGGACCCACCGAATCGTAGGTCCCCTCTGGTGTCTACCAGGCTCAGTGCGCGCCACCGCGGCCCAGCGATCGCCTTCTCCCGCCCAGATCGCGGGCTGGGAGGGGTGGGGGGTGCCCTCCCCCTGCTCCAGGTGGGCATCCCCGGTGCCTACCAGGAGCAGGAGGGAGGCAGCCCCCCCACCCCTCGCCCCCCTCGATCTAGCCGGGAGAAGACTTTACTCCGCTTCCAGAGGGGAAGCAGGAGTATAGGGGCTCCTTCTCCCGGCCAGATCGCGGGCTGGGAGGGGCAGGGGGGGCACCAGCTGGGCACCAGGTATTCGAAGGTATTCGAAATTCAATCAAATCATCTGAAGTTCAAGATTCAAATTCGAATCGAATGTCCATAAATTCGAATGTAAAAATTCGAACGAATTTTGAATTTCAGATCTACTCATTCAGATTATCTGGACATTTGTATGTGTGAACCAGCTGAGGTTAATACACGATGCATACTTACAGATACGCATCGTTCCCACATCCGTGCGCATTTGTATGGATCCATACGGGACAAAAACGGGAAACTATGGGATGCATACAGATGTGTACAGATGTGCATGGGATGCATAACTATGCGTACGGGCACATACGAGTGTTGTCAACATTCGTAAGTGCAAATTTGAATGGAAAATTCAGCGGAATAGATTCGAATTTGCTTAATTCAAATCGAATTTGGTTAAATTCGAATTTTAAAGAATCGAATCGAATTTTCGGATATTCTAACCGGATCCCCGAAAATTGCTTCTGCGCACAGCCCTGCTGTATGCTGATGCTCCAAGCGTGTCTCCCTCCATATGACATGAAAGTGTGCGCTGCAAAATCGCCTCGCCGGACATTGAAAATCAGGCAACGTGGGAACCGGCCCTCCATGGTTTATATAATGCGCCGGCTTCCAAGCACATACCTGCCTCCCTTATTACAGAAAGGACAGCTTTCTCTTTGGAAATAACATGGCTGGTTTTTCACAGTGGCTGTATTTTGGGCTCCCTTCTGCCCGCCTAACCAAAGGATTTCATCAGGGCTCCTCAGAACTATAATTTAAGCCCCGGCGGGAGGGCCAGAAGCTCCCAGGATTCAATTCTGAGGCTGCCTGCGTGGCAATTTTTCCATGCACGTCTCTGGGGCCGTCCGCTCTGCTGATCTTCCCACTGCATTCCTGGCCTTTCCGCTACACGGATCCACTGGAGAGATAGCTCTGCTCCTGCCCTTGTCCTCTTGCCAAAAATGCTGGTGGCAGCAGCCCAGATGGCATCAGAGGGGAAGAATGCGCGGCTCTCCCAGAAGTGGGTTGAGAAAGTCAAGGGGTTTTTGCAGGGATGCGGGGAGGGGAAAAGCCTTCCACCTCTGCATTGTCTGGAATCTTGTTATGGGCACCGGAGAGGAATTTCCAAAGGATCTTCAGCAAGGTAGCTGCTAAGACTAGGGTAGCGCTTCTCTTTCTCTGCCGAAGTGCTGGAAAACTAAGGCCCTTTCCGCACTGGCCCACTGAAAGATCAATCTCAAATAGATACGGATCTAATAAGGCCCCATGCTTCCGCACTCGCTTGGGAAGGACGGATTGCGAGGAACACATTATGGGTGTTTTTCCACTGCAGACCTTAGATCTGGATCTAAGAAGATCCGGATCTAAGGAACGGGTACATTTCTTAATCCACATCCAGTAGATCCGGATTAAAGGAAGCACCCAATGTGTTTCCACAGGAGGTGTAGCACCCATTAGAAATGGGTGCTAACACCCCTGCTGTGGAAATAGCTTTGCACCCATCTGGGGAATCTGGATCAACCCACAAGGGGTCAGTCCATTACCCCAGGTGTTTTGGGGGGCAGGGGGGTGCAGTCTTTGAAGGAACTTCGAAGTGATTTCAAAGTGATTTTGAAGTGACTTCGAAGCCAATGTTGGGGGGGTTGTCAAAGGTGCATCCCCTCCCCCTAGCCTCCTTTGGACCCCATTGCCTGTTTCCAGTGGAAACAGGCTCCCTTTAATCTGGATTTTCTGGCAGAAGACCCCATTGTAGACCCCATTCATGGGTTCTACAGAAAATCCAGATTAAAGGCCAAAAGATCCGGATTTTCCCCACGGCAGTGGAAACAATCGGGTTCAAAATGGGTGTCGTAGTGGAAATGGGATCATCCGGCTCACAGCCAAAAGGTACAAAAATGGGTGCAAAAATGGGTACAATTGATAGTGGAAAAACACCCTATGCCTTCACAGTGCAGATGCAGTAGCACAGATTTCCAGACGGCCGCCCCAGGAGCCGCGTGATTGGAGCATTCAGCCGTCAGTCACCACTCCTTTCCTGCCGTGCGCGGACGCATCAGGGATGGACCGCTGACCAATCTGCGGCGTGTCCGAGATCCCGTGACCGCCTGGCACCGAAGCCTGCTTTTTGTAAATGGAATCGCTGCATTTGACTCCCGGCCACGTGGCCGTTGACGCGGCCGGGAGGGGAGCTGCGTGCATGCGTACCGACGGCTGCAGAATTCCAGTCGCAGCACTCTGGCCCTGGCATCCCGGGTTCCCCAATGTGAAGCCCGTGCGGGAGGGACTTGGTGGCTGGACTTCTGCTTCTCCCGCCTCTCTCAACATGGCGGCTTGCTGCCACCGCCTCACCCAACATGGCGACTTCCTGTCCCGCCCACATGTGTTCTCTGTCCTGTCCGTATGCGGACGCATCCTCCGTGGATGTGGATTTAGAGCACAAGGACGGATTAAGTAGCCATTAAGACTCCCTCTAACCAGGTCTTCCAGGAAACCAGTTTAAGGGCCTCTTAGCACACTTTAGAGACAGATCGCGTGCGAGCCAGTGCGGAAGCGGACTCCCCGATGTGTCTCTAATGGGTGCTGCAGTGTGGACGGGAATTTCGCAAGTGTTTTAAATGTGTGCTTAATGGGTATTAAGTGGCCAGTGCGGATAGGCCCTAACAGTTTAGGGATGCGCACGAACATTCATAACGCTTGACATTTATACGAATTCAGGCATTCATATACGGATCAATGTTATGACATCTGTGCACTGACATTTGTATGAATGCAAATGTTTTGGAACATTCCTACGAATGCTTCAGAACATGCGTGAAACCAGGAGGTAGGAAAGTGCGTTAGACATGGATTGAGAGTGGATTCAAAGCGGATTCGGGACAGATTTGAAGCTTTCAGAGGGGATATGTTGCGGGATACAGATCGAATAGTTATGGGTTCGTATAGGATATTTGTACAAATACATTTTTGAAGGAATATGAATTTTCGAATGCAAAAAAAAAACCCATTTGCGCACAGTTCTCTTGCCTACCTCCTGTTCTCAGGTCGCGGATCCTGTTTCAACCCCAAGCATATTTAGAGGGTGACTGTATCCGGAAATGAAGCCAGGGTTTTGCAGGAAAAAGCCCTGGAGGCAAAATGGCACCCAGGTAGACAGGTGAAGAATCAAAGCTCAGCAGATTCCTGATGGGAACAGATTCTCAAAGCAAGAAATGTGTTTTTGCAGTTAATCCAGGGTTGCTTTCGCACTTGGCTTCCCCCCCACTGCACAGGAAAAGTGCGTGACAGCCTAACGTCTACTGGCATTCGCACTTGGGCATGCTAGTACATGGGATACTACACCCCATGAGTCCAGAGACTTACCTGTGTCTGGGCACCTGTCCGATCGCCAGCCCAGATCACTGGTCTGTGATTTATGAAGCTGATGGGTGGGAGAGTCAGATCTGACAAGGGGAAGGATTTCTTCACCCAGTGGTCTATGGAATTTGCTGCCAGAAGAGGTGGTAACAGCTACCAGCTGTGGTAACAGCAACCAGCCTAGATGGCTTTAAGGAAGGTTTAGACAAATGTGTGGACGACAGATGTATCAATGGCTACTAGAATGGATGCCCAGCTACATCTTTCAGGCAGGAGGGGTGGAAGCAGGACACTTCTAAGGCCATTTGCTGGGATTCGAGAGCAGGAAAAGGTTTGTCCTTGTCTCTGCCATGGGCATTTGGTGGGCCACTGTGTGCGATGGGATGCTGGACTAGATGGGCTGTGGCCTGATCCAGCAGGGGCTCCTCTTATGTTCTTATATTCTAAGGCCCATCAATTGCCTACCTCTTGGGCCATTTCTGGATCCTGGGAGACCAAGGGTGCCCAGGGTGAAGCATCAATGCTGGGGAACTTTAGTTCCTTGGCCTTGAAGGTTAGGTCTGGTTGGGATGGCCATCTGGGTGGAGCCTCCAGGCCTGGTGTTGCCTCAGGGAAACTTCTTGGAGTGATTTTCTGCGGTGGAGGTTTGAACTGAGGGCTCTTTTGCTTCACCTGTTGAGGCAACCCTAGTCTAGGGGTGCTCACCTGAGGCTCTGAACTACAGTTCCCAGCATTCCCTAGCCATGTTGGCTGAGAAAGAGCACCAGCTGTTTAGTTTCCAATGCTGAGCCATGGTTTGTCCTCGGTTAGAGTTTGCCTGTTGTTTCCCTTCCTGAATTCCTGCTCTAGGGTTAACCCTTTGTAGCCTGCAGGCTTTGCTGCGGACTCAGGAAAGTCCATTCTCTGGCAGCAGAAGTCCTTTTTCTTGCTAAAATACCAATTTCTGAAGCACTGGTCTTGTGTGAGGTAGGCGCTAGCCTTGCTTTTAATTCAAGGGAAAATAATAATTTGTATTTGGGAAGCAGAAATGGAAAAGAGCTTTCCCAAGGCTGTTGGCATTCAAGAGCTCCCTCCAGTGGTCCAGAAAATACATTTTAAGTATATTATAGTCTGCTTGGAGAGACGGTGCCTTCTTTAGGAGATGCCCATTCCACCCATAGTTGCACAACAGACAGAATTAAGCAGATGTAGCAGGACAGATGAGCAAAATCTGCTGAAGTTTCTTCTTTTGGGCTGCTCTTTTTAAAGAAATATTAATGAAAGAAGAAGAAGAATAAATAAAGAATAAGAAAGAATAAGAAAAAGAATAAAAATAAAGAATAAGAAGTAAGAATAATAATAAAGAAGTATAAGAAGAGTAAGAAAGGTTATGAAAAATAAAGAATAAAAAGAATAAGAACAATAAGAAAGAACAATAAGAAGAAAAAGAAGTAAGAATAAGAATAAGGGTAAATAAAGAATAATACGAAAGAATAATATTAAGAGTAAGAAAGAAGAAGTAAAGAATAAGAAATAATAAAAAGTAAGAATAAGAATAAGAGAAGAAAGGAGAAGAGAGTAAGAATATGAAAAAGAAAGAATAAAAAGAAAAAGAATAATACAAAAGAATAATATTAAGAAAGGAGAATAAGAAAAAATAAAAAGGATAAGAATAAAGTATAAGAAAGAATAAGAAGAGAGTAAGAATATGAAAACAAGAAGAAGAAAGAATAAGGATAATAGGAGCTAGAAACATGCTGTTTTCATAATTTATTGATGTGGCATGAATAAAAAGCTGCCCGTGCCAGTGAATTTAAGGTCAGAGAGGACAGAAGGGTCCTGTTCATGGCGCCTTCTGTATTCCCAGGTTCTGGTATTTAGCTGGGGATTCTGGGATGCGACGCTTGCAAAGAAAGATAAATTATGCATTAGAGAATGTGTAGGAATAGGCTGCGTGTTCTTTATCTGACACCCATCAATTGTGTTGTGCAACACAGCAGTCTAGAGTTACAGAGGACAAAACCTTCCCCTATCCATGTATCCGTGTATCAAAATTTGGATCACGTTCCAAAGGTTCCTCTTTCTTCCTGCTCTTCTCACCCATCTTCGCCCTGCGTCAACTTTCCTGGGATGGAGGATTCCCCCTTCTTCTCCTTTCCCTCTTAATCCTGCGCTGAGCTCTGTTCCAGGGCAGTTGTCCTCTGTACTTTGCATACTTGCTATCAGTTTAATTCTAATTAAAAAAAAAAATCTGTGTCCCACCATTCACCTAAGGGTCCCAGGGCAGGTAAAAAGACAAAACCTGGAAACATATTTAACATGTAACCCACTGACCACTTTCACCCCAGTTGGATTTAGTGGTTAGGGAGCTGGACTCTTTATCTGGGAATAACGGGTTCAATTCTGCCCTCCCCCATGAAGCCAGGTAGGTGACCTTGGGCTAGTCACAGCTCTCTTCTGAGCTCTCACAGCCCCACCTACCTCACAGGGTGTTCTGTTGCGGGGAGAAGAACAGAAGCTTTGTCAGCTGCTTTGAGTCCTCTTAAATGGGTGAGAAAAGCAGGGCAGAAAAGCCAAATCTTCTTCTTCTCCTGTCCTGAGCCAGTTTGGTCTTGTGGTTGGAATGTTGGATTCTTATCTGGAGGTCTCCTGGCTTGATTCCAGACTCCTTCGTGAAAGCCAGCTGGGTGACCTTGGGTTAGTCTCAGCTCTCTTTCTGACCTCTCACAATCCCACCTACCTCGCAGTTTGTCTATTGTGGGGAGAAGAACAGAAGGTTTGTCAGCCACTTTGAGTTCTCTTAAATGGGTGAGGAAAGTGAGGTATGAAAACCAACTCTTCTTCTTCCTCCTCCATGAAGCGAGCTAGGTGACCTTGGGCTAGTCACAGCTCTCTTCTGAGCTCCCACAGCCCCACCTACCTCACAGGGTGTTCTGTTGTGGGCAGAAGAACAGAAAGCTTTGTCAGCCGCTTTGAGGGTATTTAAAGAGGTGAGAAAAGCAGGGTAGAAAAGCCAACTTTTCCTCCTCCTCCATGAATCCAGCCGGGTGACCTTGGGCTTGTCACAGCTCTCTTTCTGAGCTCTATTTTTCCCCATATAAGCCCCATGTCCTTTTCCAAAACAATTCCTCCTAAAATCACTCTGCATTCTATTTTTCAAAGTCATATGTCTGAAATCTTCTTCATGAGTTAGATGGGGCAAACCTCTGGAACGCCTAACCATGCGCTTTATAAGGTGAAGATAGAAAGATGGAAGTGGAGAACCTTTCTGATTGGTCCTTTTGATCCCTTGCAGACTCAGGGCGGTCCGGGTCCCAATGGCGGCCATGTGGATGATGAAGGTGCTGGCCCTCAGCGCCCTGGTCCTTGCCGTCCCTCCGGAGGACAAGAAGCACAGCGAGAAGAAGGCGTCCACGGAGGAGAAGAAGCTGAGCGACAAGGCGACCGCCTTGGCCGACCGGAGCAGCACGCTGGCCTTCAACCTCTACCACGCGATGGCCAAGGACAAGAACATGGAGAACATCTTGATCTCGCCCGTGGTGGTGGCATCTTCTCTCGGGTTGGTTTCCCTGGGCGGTAAGGCCGCCACGGCTTCCCAGGCCAAGGCGCTGCTGAGCGCGGAGAAGCTCCATGACGACTACGTCCACAGCGGCCTGGCTGAACTCCTGGACGAAGTGAGCAACTCCACCACGCGCAACGTCACCTGGAAGCTGGGGAACCGACTCTACGGGCCGAGCTCCATCACCTTTGCGGACGACTTTGTCAAGAGCAGCAAGAAGCACTACAAGTACGACCACTCCAAGATCAACTTCCGGGACAAGCGGAGCGCCTTGAAGTCCATCAACGAGTGGGCGGCCCAGACGACAGACGGCAAACTGCCTGAGGTCACCAAGGACGTGGAGAAGACCGACGGGGCCCTGATGGTCAGCGCCATGTTCTTCAAACGTAAGTAGGCGCTGCAGGACAGGTTTGGAGGTCAGAGGGTTGGGCTGGCTTTTCATTTCAGGGTACAGAGCAAGCATGTAATGGGGCCAGTGGGGTCTTGCGGTCACAGTGCCGGACTCGTAGTCACAGGGTTTGATTCCACAGTTCCCCACGAAGCCTGCTGGGAGGCCTTGGGCAAGTCACAGCTCCCTTCTGAGCTCTCACAGCCCCACCTGCCTCACAGGGTGTTCTGTTGAGGGGAGAACAGAAGGTTTGTCAGCCGCTTTGAGTCCCCTTAAATGGGTGAGAAAAGGGGGGGGGGGGTAGAAAAGCCAGCTCTTCTTACTACATGAAGCCAGCTGGGTGACCTTGGGCTAGTCACAGCTTTCTTCTGAGCTCTCACAGCCCCACCTGCCTCACAGCGTGTCTGTTGTGGGGAGAAGAACAGGTTTGTCAGCTACTTTGAGTCCCCTGAGAAAAGTGGGGTGTTGAAAAGCCAGCTCTTCTTACTACATGAAGCCAGCTGGGTGGCCTCGGGCTAGTCACAGCTCTCTACTGAGCTCTCACAGCCCCACCTACCTCACAAGGTGTCTGTTGTGGGGAGAAGAAAGTGGTTTGTCAGCCGCTTTGAGTCCCCTTAAATGGGTGAGAAAAGGGGGGGGTAGAAAAGCCAGCTCTTCTTACTACATGAAGCTAGCTGGGGTGACCTTGGGCTAGTCACAGCTTTCTTTTGACCTCTCGCAGCCCCACCTGCCTCACAGTGGGTCTGTTGTGGGGGGTGCCCCAGGCCTTTTCCCAGCCCCCCTGGAACACAAAACGGGCTTTCTGGAACCTAAATACAGGGCTTCTGGTTTAACCAGGAGGCCTGTATTTAGGTTCCAGAAAGCCTGTTTGCCCTTCCAGAGGCCCAGGTGCCTTCGGAGCGCTCCCACCAACCTCTCCGGTGCCCACTTACCTTTGGGGGCACTCCAGTGGCAGCCCAGCCCCGGTTGGCGGTGGTGGCAGCAAGGAGGTGAGGTAAGTGGGGAGGAGGTTAGGAATGGAGGGGTGGGGGGAAGATTATATGTGGGTATTTTATTGTTATTTTTGTAATATGTATTTATAATAAAATTTAATATATATATACATTCTAACCCATCAACCCCTTGCAAATCTAAAAAGGGTAATTAGCTCCTTTCCAAAATTTGGCTCCTTCAGATACGTGGGACCTTTCTGTGCTTTGCCTTATTCCGGAATAGATCCCCCCCGCCGCCCCCCAATCCCCAGACCCCCCTGTCTGTGCTGGGACCGGAGTATCTAATCCTTACCACACCTCATTGTTTGTTCTTGTAGCTCACTGGGACGAGAGATTTCACCACAAAATGGTTGACAACCGAGGCTTTATGGTGACCCGTTCCTTCACAGTTGGCGTTCCCATGATGCACCGCACAGGTAAGAGGGACCTCACCCCTTGCTCCTAGAACTGGCTGGCAGACCTGCCCAGGCACTGAGATCTCAAGGAGAGGGACTTCTAGTAGTTCCTTCTCTTTCAGAGGTCTGAGACACAGGGTCACGCAGGAGGGCCTGTTCTGTGGTGGCCCCTAGACTCTGTAACAGCCTCCCTCTTGAGGTTGACAGGCACTTACACTGTCCATTCGGTGAAGGGTGTGGGATATACATTTTCTGTATAAATTAGCCAGTTTGGTCTAGCGGTTAGGGAGCCTGGCCCTTGGTGCACTTGGCGCTATTGCAGGATATATCTCGAGATAGGGGCATGTTGTCCATGTGCCAAGGTAGACTATGGCAGGCCTCATCTGCAATCTGCCATGGTCTGCACTAGAATGTAGATAGCAGGCCTCTATTCTGAGATTATGTTGCAGAGTAAGGCCAAAGTGCAGAAAGATCTCCAGGCTCTCATCTGGGAACACCGGGTTTGATTCCGCACTCCTCCACAAAGCCAGCTGGATGGCCTTGGGCTAGTCACAGCTCTCTTCTGAGCTCTCACAGCTCCACCCACCTCGCAGGGTGTTCTGTTGTGGGGAGAAGAACAGAAGGTTTGTCAGCGCCCTTGAGTCTCCTTAAATGGGTGAGAAAAGCAGGGTAGAAAAGCCAACTCTTCTTCCACAGAGCCAGCTGGGTGACCTTGGGCTAGTCACAGCTCTCTTCTGAGCACTCACAGTCCCAGTGTCCCTGGTGGGGAGAAGAACAGAAGGTTTGTCAGCGCCCTTGAGTCCCCTTAAATGGGTGAGAATAGTGAGGTAGAAAAGCCAACTCTTTCTCCTCCTCCTCCACAAAGCCAGCTCAGCGACCTTGGGTCAGTCACAGCTTTCTTCTGAGCTCTCACAGCCCCACCTACCTCACAGGGTGTTCTGTTGTGGGGAGAAGAACAGAAGGTTTGTCAGCCACTTTGAGTCCCCTTAAATGGGTGAGAAAAGCGGGGTAGAAAAGCCGACTCTTCTTCTCAAGGCCATTTGCAGGGCGTCAAAGCAGTTGAAGGTTCTGCCTTTGTCTTCTGCTTGAGATGCCCAGAAGCGATTGGTGGACCGCCGTGTGAGACAGGAAGCTGGACTAGATGGGCTGTGGCCTGATCCAGCATGGCTGCTCCTACATCTTTTTATCTTCTTGATCTTGAGTCCTGGAAACCTGCTCATGGCAAGTTGTCTAACGTGATCTCCTAATTTCATCTTAGTTTTTCAATTTTATTTTGTGTAGGACTGTACAATTACTTCAACGATGAAGCGGAGAAGCTGCAGATTGTGGAAATGCCACTAGCGCACAAGCTGTCCAGCATGGTCTTTATCATGCCCAACCACGTGGAGCCTCTGGAACGTCTGGAGAAGCTGCTGACCAAAGAACAGGTCAAGACCTGGCTGGGCAAACTCAAGCAGAGGGCCGTGGCCATCTCACTGCCCAAGGTCAGCTTGGAAGTCAGCCATGACCTTCATGTGAGTATCTCAGAATACCTAAGAACCTAAGAGAAACCCTGCTGGATCAGGCCACAGCCCATCTAGTCCAGCATCCTGTCTCACCAGTTGCCCAGGGGCCATCCCAAGCAGAGACAAGGGCAAACCTTCTCCTGCTCTCAAATCCCAGCAAATAGCCCTAGAGGCCTCCTGCTTGTCCCGCCAGCCTGAAAGATGAACTTAGGCATCCATTCTAGTAGCCACTGGTACATCTGTCATCCATAAATTTGTCCAACCCTTCCTTGCAGCCATCTAGGCTGGTAGCTGTTACCACCTCTGAACTGTGGACCTCTTCTTCAGCTAGTTCAGTGGTCCACAAATCCAGCCTTCCTCTCGAGAGCCATCCAACTGAGGAGAGGCTGGCCTGGACCAATTCAAGATGGATAAAGCTCTCAACGACCTCCATGTGGTCTTCTGCATGTAACTGATTGGCTGCTAGATTTAGGGCCTTTCTGCACTGACTGACATAGTCCTGTGGTTAGATGTCAGATTCTTAGCTGATGGTCTCCCAGTTTGATTCAGCACTCCTCCACAAAGCCAGCTGGGTGACCTTGGGCTAGTCACAGCTCTCTTCTGAGCTCTCACAGCCCCACCTACTTCCCAGGGTGATCTGTTGTGGGGAGAAGAACCGAAGGTTTGTCAGCCTCTTTGAGTCCCCTTAAATGGGTGAGAAAAGTGGGGTGGAAAAGCCAACTCCTCTTCTCTTTCTTTGATGTGAGCCAGTGAGGCTGTGCAGTGGTAGAGCAGTCCACTCTAGCTGGCCCAGAATTGAAAGTCCGCGGCTCATCTACTTATGAGTACAGTGGTCCATAGAAGAGCTTTTCTACCCTGCTTTTCTCGACCATTTAAGGGGACTCAAAGCAGCTGACAAACCTTCTGTTCTCCCCACAACAGATCACCCTGTGAGGCACGTGGGGCTGTGGGAGCACAGGAGGGATCTGTGACTAGCTCAAGGTCACCTGGCTGGCTTCATGAGGGAGGGCGGAATCGAACCTGGTATTCCCAGATAAGAGTCTGGCTCCCTAACCACTAGACCAGTGGTCGGCAAACTCATTAGTCAAGAGAGCAACGTATCTTTCTTTTGAGAGCCAATTTTTTAAAACTATCTAGGTAGGTACATTGTAATTAACTTAATTAGGGTAATCCTAAGCTGGAAGAGCCACATGTGGCTCCTGAGCCACAGTTTGCCCACCCCTGCACTAGACCAAACTGGCTCTCAGAGGTGCAAAGGGCCTTGCCAAATTTGGGAGTGGACAGGACAGATTTGGGAGTGGGGAGGTAAGTGCCCATATGGACCACTCTACGCTTCTCCACGCGTAGTCACCCCACTGTGTGCTCCGGCACAGAGGGAGCCGTTGCTGAATTGGGAGCTCCCTGCAGGTTGACCATGGCGCCAACTGCAGAAAGGCCCTGCGTTTGTCACCGTTGTACGACATCACAGAAGCTGAGCCAGTAGCGTGGCCAGGAAAACAGGAACCCCACGATTCACTGCTCTCAAAAACATCCCCCGTTCTTCGTTTCCAGAAACACTTGGCCGACCTGGGTCTGACGGAAGCCGTTGACAAGAACAAGGCCGACCTGTCCAAGATCTCCGGGAAGAAGGACCTATACCTGGCCAACGTCTTCCACGCCGTCGCCCTGGAGTGGGACACGGAAGGGAACCCTTGGGAGGGGGACATTTACGGGAGGGAAGAGATGAAGAGCCCGAAACTCTTCTACGCCGACCACCCCTTCATCTTCCTCATCAAAGACAATAAGACCAACTCCATCCTCTTCATCGGGCGGCTGGTGAGGCCGAAGGGGGACAAGATGCGTGATGAGTTGTAGGGCGCGTGCGTTGCCGTCTGTGGGTGCTGATGTTTTAAGTGGGGGGGATGTACTTTTTATGGACTTCTCTACCAGGCCATTTGCCTCAGCAAAGCCCTTGGGATCTTCTCCAGGAAGGGAGGGCCCATTCTGCTAGAGAGCCCTTGGCCTCTGCTGCCACTGATTCACCTGAAGTTCTGAATGTGCCTTAGATCCGTAAATTACAAGGTGGTTTTTTCAACAAGGAAACACCTGCAACCATTTAACCTTCTAAGCTGAGAACAAAACAGAGTCACACTTTCGTTTAGAAAAAATGTAAATTGAATTGAATGTAAACACCTTGACGTCACATGTATTTCCCTAGGTAAATCGGAGGACCCAACGTACCCTGAGAGGGGGAACAGGACTCACCGCCTATGTTAAACTGGTTTTAAACCTACTTAAACTAATCCAAATAAAGCCGCTTAGGTGAGGGTCAAAAGGTGGCCTGATGGGCAATTCTAGATCGTTGTCAAACAGGGACCTTGTTAGACTTAGGAACGTTAGAGGAGCCCTGCCGGATCAGGCCACTGCCCATCGAAAGTCCAGCATCCAGGAAGGCACATGGTGGTTCACCGATTGCTTCTGGGCACCTCAAGCAGAAGACAAGGGCAAAAACCTTCACCTGAGGCCTTTTCGCACCTAGGTAAGTAAGGAACGCATGGGAACGCATTCCTACGTGTGAAAGGAGAACCCGTCCCCGCGTGTCCTAGCCTGAAAAGGCTAGCAGGGGGGCAGGACGCCCCTCTCAGGCCTGTCCCCTTTGGGTCTGGCTGGACCAAGGGGTAGGCAGGCCTGTCGCGTCCCTTCCCTGGGTCCCATGGTTTCTAGGGGACTGGATCGGGTCCCCTACAGCCCGCAGGAACATGCACCCCCCCCCCAGGCACATGCCTATGTGGGGCACGCATGCTCGCAGGGTTCTGAAGTGGCCCACCGGCCCCGATTGGCTAGCTACCCACGTCCCAGGGTGGCCAACGCACATTCCATTTGCCTCTGCTTTCAGCCCCCTGCGAATGGCCTCCGGAGGCCTCCTGCCTGTCTCTCCAACCTGGAGGAAGTACTATTGATAACCTGGGGCGCCTTCACACTTCCCTTCCGGCCCACTGGATGGGAAAGGAGTGCGATTAACCAGCGTTGACTGGCGCTCACACTTGGAGCACCGCCCAACTGTGGCCAGTCCTTCCCCCTGCAATCAAATACTTACCTTATTCATTCCGGGGTCCGGTCCTCCTCTGGGCGCCGCCATTTTGGCTGCGGTGCACTATGTGACTGCCCGTGCGTCAGCGCTGTCGCCTTGACGACACCGACACTGCGCACGCCCAGTCGCATCTGTGGTTGTCTGAGGTCCCAGTGCACTGTTGTGTGGCACCTCAAACGACCCCGGAGCAGCGGAAAAAGAAGGAATGTTCCTGCCCTGGACGCTTGAGGTAAGTGATTAGCTGACGTCGGCTAGCATGTGGAACATGATTTCATGCTCCACACCTAATCAGCGATTAGTGAGCTTCTGGTGAGGGCGGACGCGCCTCGAGGCTATAACAACCTATCCCACGTGCGTATGCTCTTCACCAGAGTTTCACTAATCATGCACTAGAGGCCATAGTGTGAATAGAATGCATAGACAGCCATTCAGCACGCAAGCGCAACCACACTGCCCGCCTCCATGCAGCCTTCGCCTGGAAGTGTGCGCAGAAGCATGCGCCTGGGAGTGAACCGGTGGCCCCATGGGGTTCCCAGGATAGCTGTGGAGCATGCTTGCGTGCTTTACAGGTACTGAAGATTGGGGTGGGCAATCAGATCCTGGAATCAAGCTCAGCTTAAGATGTCCCCTGTCCCAGTGTGAGCAGATAGGTATGTGTGCCGTCCTTCGGACTACCTGGTATGGAACATAGAGCAAGTCCAAAGGAGGGCTATCAACATGGTGAGTGGTCTGGAAACCAAAGGCCTGTTCACACTACGGCCGAACGGCTGTAGGGCACTTAGGACACGCGAGGATGGATTCCTCATTCACACAAAGGCAGGTCAGGAATGTGTCCCTGCATGTCCCTATGGCCCGAAAAGGCCAGCACTGGGACGGGACCCCACTCCCAAGCCTGGCTGCCAATGGGGCAGGCTGGACCTAGGGGCGGGCAGGCCTGTCGCCGTCCTAGGGGACCAGATTAGGTCCCCTAAGGCCCACAGGAACCCACCCAGGGACCCACCACCCTGGACCCAGACCTTTATGGGGATGTGTGCGCACACAAGGCATTTACCTCATTGGCGCCGGGTTCCAAACTGGTGATCTCCAGCCGGCGGCGTGGCATGCCTGCATGCCCTGTGGACTCTGATTGCCCAGTTACCTGCGGGCCTGGGGTGGGGCCTGTAGCTGTCAGGGAGGGAGTGTGCAAATGCGCTCCCTCTGGAACAGCTGCAGAATGGCCGGGGATAGCCGCGAACGCTCTAAGTGCTCTACACCTAGAGTGTGTGTGGGTGCCCTGCGACGGGCTGGGGCAGTCCACCCAGAACCGCCCACCCAGCGGAGCCAATGCTCCACCCCAGGGCGACCTACATTGAGCAGGGGTCAAGAAGGTGCCTTTCTTTCTGCTAGTACAACAATGTGAGGCAGATGAAGAAACACAAGTCTTCAAGGCTGGCTGAACTGACCACCCGGCAGTCCTAGAAGCACAGCTGCCTGTGCGTTTCAGCCACTGATGGAAAATTATGGCAGATGCCCTTCAGGGACACTTGGAAGGCGACCACTGAGTTTCCGTACGTTTAAAATACGGCCTGAGCTCACCTTTGGTGCATTTGGAGAGCCTCTAAGCAAGGTGGAAGGTGTTTGCACTCAAAATTCTCCGATCATTGTCCCCGAAAGCCAGGTCACTGCCCTCCCCCTTTGGAATCACCTGGTGACATCCTCCCACAACGGGGCTGAGGCGCATGGCACACAGTTATTTATTCCGTTAAAAATATGCAAAGAGTAAACAGGGCTGCCACAACACTCCACACACACCAGTGACCTGCCAATGCTGCAGTAAACTTCCACGCGTGACTCTTGGTGCTATTAAAAGGGGGAGGGAGGGAGGGGGAGGACAGGACAGAACAAAACGTGGTGAGATTTTGGTAGTGTATGGAGATGGGTTTAACTGTCAGATGCCTTATTTTCTATTGTCACAAAAAGTACGATTTTTGCAATAAAATATTTTTTTGGTGAATGAGGAGTATTATGAGACCAATTTGGGCACGTATAGCCCTGGCCTACAGTAGCGGCACGGATCTTTTCCACAGAAAGATCACTGAAGAAGAGTTGGCTTTTCTCACCCATTTAAGGGGACTCAAAGTGGCTGACAAACCTTCTGTTCTCCCCACCACAAACACCATGAGGCACGTGGGGCTGCGAGAGCACAGAAGAGAGCTGTGACTAGCCCAAGGTCATCCAGGTGGCTTCACGGAAGATGTTTCGGCCTTTCTACCCCGCTTTTCTCACCCATTTAAGGGGACTCAAAGCGGCTGACAAACCTTTTGTTCTTCTCACAACAGACACCCTGTGAGGTAGGCGGGTCTGTGAGAGTGCAGAAGAGCTGACTAGCCCAAGGTCACCCAGCTGGCTTCGTGGAGGAATGCAAAATCAAACCCAGTATTCCCAGATAAGAGTCTGGCTCCCTAACCACTACGCCAAACCGGCTCACCAGTAGGTGCAGGAAAAGCCATTATTTTCATTGTAACCCACCCCATATATAAATTTATTTAGCCATATATAAACAGACTCAAATCTCAGGTGGTAGGTCTGTAACAGTGCAATCAAGGTGCATAATCCTCCACAGGCAGAGGATGCTGGCTGAAAACCGAGCAAAGGAATAAAACTGTGTACTCTGGAGCTCTCCCAACCCTTACCGAAAATTTCTACTGGCACAGCAACCTCAGGCTCTTTCAGAAGATGCTCCCAAGTGTGCTAGGACAGGGATAGCCCTGAACTACAGTTCCCATGATCCTGTGTCAGCCCCAGCAGGATTGCAGTCTAAGAATGCCTTGGGACCTTGAACGGAAAGTTCCCGAGATAAATTCATTTTATTTAAAAAATTTATATCCCGCCCTTCACCATGTGACCCCAGGGTGGGTAACAATACATATAAAACATGTAAGATATTAAAGCGTAATTAAAATTATTATCCCCTCCCTCCCTAACAAGGCAGCACTCCGAGGAAGCTAATTAAACAACAAAAGCCTGTGTGAAGAGATGTTTTCACCAGGTGCTGAAAACTAGACCGTGTAACCTCAAGAGGCTGTTCCAGAGGTCTAGAGGCCACCACAGAAAAGGCCCTCCCGCACATCCCTACACCAGGTACCTCTGAAGAAACTACAAGAATCTCCTGGCTGCAGTTTCCCCCTAGCTTCGCTTCCAGCCCCCACCTTGTCTCTCAAGCCTCTCTCTAGTAAAAGAATTTTCCTGTAATATACACTCAGCACCACTCCATGCAGTTGCCTTTGGGCATTATGGAGTCTGCAAGCACATGGCATTAAGGGGACAACTCTTCTCTTCCTGTTTGAGGATTTCCCCCACCTCTGATCGCAGGATGTGACATCGCCAAGAACCTCTGGCCTGCCTGCCTGCCCCAGCTCTACCTATCACCTCCCTGGATTGTGTCTTTACATCATTTCTTCCATGCCCCTATTGATTGCTGTATTTAAGCCCAGGAAGATTAAACTCTTTGTCTTTCTGCCTGCACCCTGCCTCCAGTGGGATCTCTTAACATCTACAGCTGATCGCACCCGCCATTAAACGTGTGGCGGACGCCAGACAGCAGGGATTCACAGACTGACCATGATAGCAGCCCTCAAGCTGCTACCCCGAATCCGGCAGCTTCACAGCTGCCCCCTCTGTTTCCCAAGGCCTCTGGATTTCGGCTGCAGAGCTAGACCGTGGTTTCTATACCTCTCCTTGAGATCTGAGTGCACGGGCAGGTCTATATGGGAGAAGGCGCTCCTTCAGATATATCCGATATATAATGAGCAAAACAGGAAGAGAGCAGGAAACAGACACGAGGAAGAATGTCGAGAGGTGGTCCTACTTCTTCGGAGGGCCAGAGGGGGAAAAAGCGCCAAACAGAAAAACAGACTCCTTCCCGTTTCCCAGGGCGGAGGGACTAAGCCGGTAAACAGCCAAGCTGAAGAAAACCAAGTTTTCAAAATGGCAAAAAAGCCGTCAATAAAGCCAGTTACTACAACGGTGTCTTTTCTTATTTTATTAAGAGAGATCTTTTTACAGCCTATCAAACATAGTTCCGGATGTCTGAAACCTGCAATGGGAAACAGAAACATGTGTAAATGAAAGGGCAACGTATCAAGTAGTGCAAGAAGAAATCTCAAAGCAACAGGCTTCAACTTCTTTCCCTGCAAAGCACCCAATGAGTCTCCTGCAGTCGGCTGCAGCAGCCCAGCGCACTGGGAAACTGTGTTGCGTTAGACTACTTAAAATATTTACATTCCTCCCCCTTCCCTTTACAATGGAACCTTCAAAGCGGCGAGCAAAGAATCAAAACAGTTAAAACCATGAAGGTTCCGAGGATGGGAAAAGCAAAGAAACATTTGCTCTGGAAAGGCCTGGGGAAAAGATCAGGGGCCTATTTGCACTACAGCCCGTAGTGCATGGTTTGGGAACTTTTGCGGAAGAGCATCCACACCTTGAGGAGGGTCTTACAGCCTCCAGGCGACCCTAGTCTGCCCAGAAGTTCCCGAATCATGCGCTAGGTGCAGAGCATGAAATCATGCTCCACACCTTTACCAACCCTACCCGAAAGCTTACCTGGCGTGTCCAGGCGGCAGCCTTTTGCACCTCTCCCAGTGGGTCTAGGGTAATCTGAGGTGCCGCGCAAGTGCGCTGGCACCTGGGGCGACTGGACACAGCTGCATGTGCGCAGAGCATCAGAGCTGTCACAGTGCAACCAAAATGGTGGCGCCCAGAAGAGGTCCGGCCCTGTGATCAGTCTCAGGTGAGTGGCCGATCACTGCATGGGCGTGGCCTGTAGTTATGAGCGCTAGTGAACACTGGGTAGCTAAGTTCCTTTCCTGTCCAGCAAAATCGCCCCAGGTCTTCAACTGGTGTGTGAAGACCAGGAGTATAGGTACCCTACAAATACCAGAGGAGAGACTATTCCAGAGGGCGGGTGCCACCACAGAGAAGGTCCTACCACAGGTAAGTCATAAGACGACATTCAATGTTTCATGGTACCTGCGGTAGGACCTCCCCTGAAGATCTGCAAGGCAAGCAGGTCCTGAGTTGTTAAGGACCTTGCATGGCAAAGATAAAGCCTTGAATCTGGTCCAGGAGCAAGCTGGCAACCAATGCAGGTGCTTAGGCAGAGGTATGATGTGCTCACCCCAAGGTGCCCCGCTCAACAACCTTGCCGGCGCATACATGGCCATCCCTACACAATGCATTAGGGTAGTGCTTCTTAACTTTCCCTCCATCCCCTTTACATAACTCATGTTGCCATAGATACCTGCCCCCCCCCACATCCCCCATTTGCGTTCCTTGGCCACCTGTCCCCCAAGACTGTCGCTGGCCTACCGCAAACCCCTGGGGGCGTCCAGACCCAAGGTTAAGAACTGCTGCATTAGAGGAATCCAACCCATCATTTGCCCCTCTGGGGACCACAGGGGTCCACTTACCCCTCATGCTGTGGGGACAGGCTGCGGCATGGGCGGCTGCTCCGGTTTGGCGCCCTTCTGCTCCGAGACGGGGGTGGTGGGCAGAATCTCCTCCTTCGGCTCCACAATGCTGACGTGGTCCGGCAAGGGCTTCTTGGGGCCGATCTTCCCACTCGGGTCCCAGGGGAGCATGATTTTCACCTTGATGCCCAGGACACCTGGAGAAGGAAGACCAAGGGGGCACAGGCAAAATGAGGTCCAGGTGGCTACTAGATCACTCATCCAACAACCACGACTGACTGGCACATCCGCTTTTTCCTCCCATGGATGCATGAGTGTGCACAAACGGGTTTTTTGCTTTCAAATTCGAGCTGACTCCAAGGTTAAAACATTCCATTTGAATGTTTAAAATCCGAATGCAACAAAACCCGATTCGAATCAGATACATCCATATCTATTCATTCAAATGTTAGATACAAATGAGCTGGTAGGAACCTTCAAGGACATCTAGCTCAACCCCCGGCATGATACAGGAAGAAGAGTTGAATTCTTTTTGAATTTCAGTTGGAGGTATTTATCTTATCCTATTTTGTATTTCTATGGGGGGTATTGTTGGATGTATTGTCTGTTATGTATTGTTTATTTTAGATTATATTTGTTTTGTTGTTATGCCCTTTGGTGAAAGGGGCACTATAAATAAACGTTTATTATTATTATTATTATTATTTTCTACCCCACTTTTCTCACCCATTTTAGGGGACTCAAAGTGGCTGACAAACTTTGTTCTCTCCACAACAGAACACCCTGTGAGGTGCGTGGGGCTGAGAGAGTGCAGAAATAGAGTTGTGACTAGCCCAAGGACACACAGCTGACTTCTTGGAGGAGGAGGAGGAAGAGGAGTTGGCTTTTCTACCCCACTTTTTTCACCCATCCATCGAAGTGGCTGACAAACCTTCTGTTCTTCTCCCCAGAACAGAAGACCCTGGCTTCATGGAGGAGGGCAGAATCAACCCAGTATTCCCCGATAAGAGTCCGGCTCCCTAACCACTACACCAAACTGGCTCCAATGAAACCCCAAGGCTCAAACAATCAAACTGAGGCTGCCGGAGGCTTACCCTGCCTGAGGAGGACGTGGCGCACAGCAGTATCTACGTAGTAGTTGACGGGGTCTCCGCTGTGGATCATCAGGCCGTCCACAAATTTCATCGACTTGGCCCGCTGGCCACGGAGCTTCCCAGACACCACCACCTCACAGCCCTTGGCCCCGCTCTCCATGATGAAGCGGAGGACGCCATAACATGCCCTGGAAGGGAACAAACACGCCAGTGAACGTTTCTGTGGCTTCCCTCCGATTACCCACTTTGGCCACAAGGACAGGCCTGACTTGGCTTCCGCTCACGCCGCCTGCCGGTCTCCCTTCTCAGACAAATGCCTCAAGTTCATCCAAAGAACAGGCCGCCTGTGCCTCAGCGTTCAGCAGCCGCCCCACAGAACATGGGGCACAGCCTCTGGCTGGACACAAGGGCGGCCATTTCTGACTCGTCATCGTATCATCATTGAAGGGATTTATGTCGACAACCGGAAAGCCAAAAAGGAAGAGTCACGTGACTTAATTCTGGGCGTCTTC
The DNA here is from genome assembly GCA_023333525.1 of Aspidoscelis tigris stejnegeri. Taxonomy (NCBI): domain Eukaryota; kingdom Metazoa; phylum Chordata; class Lepidosauria; order Squamata; family Teiidae; genus Aspidoscelis; species Aspidoscelis tigris. Next base: position 4,296,671 of record JALMGA010000029.1, on the reverse strand, counting down.
TTCACTTGGTACATACCATTTCAGGCAATTTTCTGCCTGTCCCAGGCCTCAGAAGACCTTAAAGTAGGGCTGATGGTGCCCACAGGGGGTGGGGGCTGATCCGGTCACCGCAGGAAACTGAAACCACAGTAACCAGATCAGTGGATCTGTGTAAAAACAGAAGAGGAGCCCTGCTGGATCAGGCCACAGCCCATCTAACAACCTACCTGGTAGAGCAGGCCCCAAAGTTCTGCAACGGTACAGAGCAGAGCTTTAAGGCCCCTGTGGGCGACATTTTCAAGTCAATGTTCCACAGATCCTAAGTCCTACTTTTATCCCGTTGGTTCCCTTTCAAAAACTGAACTGAGGCAGATATGGAGTATTGCCAAGCGTCCAAGCTGCCGATGTCCTGCCACGTCCCAATCCTTGAATTTAGGAGCAGAATCATCACAGGGAAAGATGCCACAGATCCCTGAAGCGCCCTTAAAGACGCTGTCAAAATACACCATCTTTCAGACTCAAAAACGCAAAGCCAAGAGGTGGCAGCCAGACCTAAACTTAAGGCAGAAAACATCGATCTATGGCCTTTCTGCACATCAGGACACCCAACTGGATCCTAATCCAACCTGCTTGCGCCTGCACTCTGAATACAAGGAACCCCACCGCCTGTCCTGTCTTCCAGAGAGGTTCGTGGGCCTCCAACACCCAACTGCTCTGTTAGAAGAGGTGTAGTAAGGATCTAGAACTGATGCTGGACGGTTGCGAAGCGAAAGCAAGCAAGCTAGCAAGCAGGTCTGTCAGCAAGCAGGTTCAAGTCTATTGCAGGTTCATGTTCATTGTTGAGAGTCAGGGCTCTTTATATCCTTCCACACAGCAGACAGTTACACAGTGGGAAAACACTGCAAGATGCCCATAACTGTAAGGGAGGAGGACAATCTGGACACAACCAGCTTGGACAACCTAAATGCAAGGATGGTGCTACATAGGATGTGCCATATATGGTGTTATGGTGAGGAAGCTCAGGAACCAATAGCTTATGCATGTGGACGGCTCATGTCAGCTACCTTGAGCATTGTATTGTTCACATGTACTGTGTCCATGTTATGACTTCCTGAGAGCTTCTTTGAGAGAGATATAGCAAAGTTACTGCGACCTAGGAATTTATCCTTTGGCCTAGGAGCTAGTAACTTTAACTTTAGCTGAAATGGGCAAAATCTCTACCACAAAGAGGAGCCTCCATGCCACAACCCGCGCATGATGCAGTAAAAATGCACAAGCACTTACCTCCGAACCGCGAGGCCCCCGAGAAGCTTGTAACGCAGGGACTCCGCCTGGGCGATGGCGCACAGGCCTCTTGTGGCCACCTTCTCCGCGTAGAGCTGAAAGAGAAAGCTGCGAGCGCGTCACACCACAAGGAAGGGCAAAACGCACGCCGGTGGCTCTGCTGCGCCATCTGCTCGTTCCTTCGACCCCACAACGCCACGGACAGTACTTACACACCCAGAGGGTTTCACGGGGGATTCGGTGGGAGCTCTGAAGGCTCACCGTGAAAGGCTGAGCCACGATGCCCAAGAAATCTGGAGTGTCTCAGCAAAGGCCCCCCTGTTGGCCTATGCATCATGCACTGTCCCCAAAAGGTGCCTTTAAAAGCCAGCGGCTACAAGACAAGAGGTGCAACCTGGATGCGCACCCATCAGATCACTTCCAAGGTGTGGAAAGTGCTGTATGGCAAGCCACAACCAGGTGACCGAAGCTGTCTGGCCAATACTGGTCAAAGGCATCCTTACAGACAGGCTGAGCATAAAGGGGCAAAGGGACTGGAAAGGCAAGAAGAAAGAAACAGAATGAAACTAAACACACAAAACAGGGTATGGAACATTAGTTGCCAGCAACACAGCAGTGACGGGGGACTCGTGACTAAAAACATTAAGAGGAGCCCTGCTGGATCAGGCCACAGCCTACCTAATCCAGTGTCCTGCCTCACACAACGGCCCTCCAATTGCTTCTGGGCATCTCAAGCAGAAAAGGGCAAAATCGGCACCTGCTCCTGAAACTGTGCAAATGGTCTTGAGGCATCTTGTTTCACTCTATCTAGAGGTGGTATCCAGTCACCCATTCTAATAGCCACTAGGAGCCCCGCTGGACCAGGCCACAGGAATCATGGGAAATCTCCCTCAGGATGCACTCCATTTCCCATAATTCCTGTGAAATTCTGGGGGATTCCAAAGGCATTGTGGGAAATCATGCACCATTTCCTGCCTGTCCCACCTTGGAAGAGCTTAGGGTAGGCCTAATAGCACCTATAGGTGGTGGTGGTGGCTGACCCGGTCACTGCAGGAAATTGAAACCACAGTTACCGGATCCGTGGATACGGGAGTCCAACTGTATACATTTCTTAACTGGAAAAGGGTTTTCATTTGCACCAACATGACCTAGAACAGCCATCGCTAAGGAGCAGCAACCACCTAGAAGGCGGACAGCTCCAACTTTCACACTTAGTATTGCCCTAGAAGCAAATCATTTCTGCATCTTCCAAAGAATGAGAGTGTGACGCAGTTTGGATATATTCAAAACTGCCCGATTTGCAGGCTCCAAGCACTCAAAGTCACAGGAAATGTCTGTCCTCTGCCCAAGGGTAGCAAACAACAAAACAGACATGAAAGTGTTTATTTTCCCAATTCCCCCTCCCTAAACCTTCACAGCATCTACACTTTAGTTTGAAAACCACACTGCTATTGTGGAGGATGTGTAGCGCTTTAAAGACATGGGTTTTGAACACCTAATATTACAATTTTCATTCACTGGAGCCAGTACATTTTAACTGACTCCCATTCCAGTAACCCAATAATTGCTTTCAATTCTGACTCTGCAGGTTGGCTTTTCAGCATGAGTGTTTGGTCTAGTGGTTAGGGAGCCAGACTCTGATCTGGGAATGCTGGGTTTGATTTTGCACTCCTCCATGAAGGCAGCTGGGTGACACCCAGCTCTCTTCTGAGCTCTCACAGCCCCGCCTACCTAACAGGGTGTCTGTGGCAGGGAGAAGAACAGAAGGTTTGTCAGCTGCGTTGAGTCCCCTTAAATGGATGAGAAAAGCGGGGTAGAAAGGCAACTGTTCTTCTAAATTAGAAGACTGTTCTGCAATTCTACTCCACTAGTCCCTGTCAATTCCATCCTATCTAAGGCCTGTTCCACACTTGGCCTTGTTCTTGCATGTATCCCAGAACAAGGGTCTGTTGTCTGAAGGCTAATGCAGACTTTGGCAAATCTCACCTGGGGCCTCTAGACTGACGACAGCATCCCTATTCCAGGTTATATTTCAAAATAAGGCCAAGTGCAAAAAGACTCTGTGTTGTGAAAAAGCCCAAAGGATTCTGGGAGCACAGACAATTCAGCCCTGAAGTCTTGACTCCTTCCCTCCCTGGAAACTTTTTGACTTCCAGCCTCTGTGTTTTGATCCGCCTGGCCTGGCAGGTAGCGAACCGATTGTGGCTATAAACATATTTTGAGAAAATCATTTCCTATCTAGGATCACCTTCTCAGACAAATGCCTCGAGATCATCCAATGGACGAGACATCTGTGCCAGAGCCCAGAACCACAGCGCTACAGAACGCGGCCCTGTGGGGACAAGGCAAGAGCGTGTCCATTTCTGAGTCGTCATCAGATCATCACTGAAGGGACCCTTTTATCTTCTTATTGGGCTTGAAAGAGAGAACCTGAGTGTATATAAAATCATGCATGACAGAGAAAAGGTGGAAAGAGAGTTTGCTGCCAGAAAATGTGGTGAAGTCTACTAGCCTCAATGCTTTTAAGAAAAGGTCAGAGGAAAGAAGAAGAGTTGGCTCTTCTACCCTGCTCTTCTCATCCATTTAAGGGGACTCAAAGTGGCTGACAAACATTCTGTTCTTCTCCCCACAACAAACACCCTGTGAGGTAGGTGGGGCTGTGAGAGCTTAAAAAGAGCCGTGACTAGCCCAAGGTCACCCAGCTGGCTTCATGGGGGAGGGCAGAATGGAACCTGGTATTCCCAGATAAGAGTCCGGCTCCCTAACCACTAGACCAACGGTGTGTCAATGGCTGCTATAACTGATACCATCCAGAACGTAGAGACAAAGCCATTTGCAGGGAACCAAGAACAGGAGACGGGCTCTGGGTTTGTCTTCTGCTGGAGATGCCCACAAGTGACTGGAGGGCCACTGCATGAGAGGAGATACTGGAGCAGGTGGAATGTGGCCGGATCCAGCAGGGCTCCTCTTAAGTTCTTATGACCCCAAAATGCGTAAGGGAAGGGAAGACCGAAGCAGTCTCTACCTCAACGCTTCCTTCGGGAAAACCAAATCGCTTCTGGACCACGGCTGTCAGTTCACGGATTCGGCGCCCTTTTTCACCCAAAACGTTCTGAGTTCTGAAAGAAAAGGTAACAGGACGGCATGAGCTTCTCCGCAAGGGATACATTCAGGTGGATGCCAACTACAGTATATGCAGTGATAAAAACATTAAAACTCCTGTTAGGCGAGACCAACGGCTTATACGTTCGGCAGCCCATTCCCACATGGGGGTGCTCCAAAGCAAACTGGGGGTGTTTTTCCACTGTCACTAGAAGTACCCATTAATGGGTACTTCTAGTGACAGTGGAAAAACACCCCGTGAGACTGATAAGCTGGATCTAGTATCACATATGGCATACCCCACATAGCACAGTACCACTGGCACATGGCCACCAAGCACCCAAATGTGAGAGCGGCCTGCCCTCACATATGCTTGCCAACCACTGCATTCCCTTGGCAACCACAACAGATGTTCAGACTATCTTTGGTCAGGCCTTGAGCACTGGGAAATGAGGCTCTGCTTGGGATTTAGAGGACTGCAAGTTACAAATTGCTGTCTTTCGCTATATAAAGTGAAGCTCTCTCTGACACGCGCCTGTGAACGTGTGAATCCTTTGGGTGGGGTATTGTGACACCAGATGAGTTCTTTTTTAATCAATTTCCTTCCCTAGGTTTTTGTCCGTTCTTCACAGTATAGAAGACGAGGAGGAAGAAGAGTTGGCTTTTCTCACCCTTTTAAGGGGCCTCAAAGTGGCTGATAAACCTTCTGTTCTTCTCCCCACAAGAGACCCCCTGTGAGGCAGGTGGGGCTGTGAGAGCCAGAAGTGAGCTGTGACTAGCCCAAGATCATTGGCTTCATGGTGGAAGAAGAGTTGGCTTCTCCCACCCTTTCAAAGGTCCTCAAAGTGGCTGACAAACCCTCTGTTCTCCCCACAAGAGACACCCTGTGAGGCAGGTGGGGCTGTTAGAGCTCAGAAGAGAGCTGTCACTAAGCCCAAGATCATCAGCTTCATGGAGGAAGAAGTGTTGGCTTTTCTACCCTGCTTTTCCCACCCTTTCGAGGGGCCTCAAAGCGGCTGACAAACCTTCTGTTCTTCTCCCCATAAGAGACACCCTGTGAGGCAGGTGGGGCTGTGAGAGCTCAGAATACAGATGTGACTAGGCCAAGGCCACCCAACTGGCTTTGTGGAGGAGTGCGGAATCAAACCGGGAGACCTGGCACTCTTAACCACAAGACGAAACTGGCTACGGAGATACTAAAATTCTACCATCTGAGACAGATTTTCCCAACCTGCGTCCCAGAGGCTGGCCTAGGTTTCTGTTCAAAACCGCAACAATACTTTGTACAAATACCTCGGGGGTCTTGAAAGCCCCCCCAATCCTAATTCTCGATCCACAGAGGGCCTGCAAAATACAGGAGTCCTCCCCTAATTGAAATATAGGCCATATTTCCCCAGCAGAAACACAGAAGGGAAATGTACCACCCTTTTTGCACTCACAGATGAAGCAAACTGTGTTTAATTACGTGGACCTCCAAGTGCATCCACACTAGGAACCAATATTCCACTTTCCAATCATTTCCAGCTCTGAGTCTGGTTCTATCATAAGAAGGTCACGCCAAATTTGGACTATGTGGTACATATTCGAGGTCTCAATCCAATACCCACTACAACACAGTCGGGTCACCTGGTAGCAAGGATGATGATTTCTGTCCTGGTCGGAGTGACTCGGACCTCCACTCCGGAGTAGCCATCTTCAGCCAGCTCCCGCGTCAGAAATTCATTCAGTTCTGCTTTAAAGATGCCATCGGCCACGAACTAGAGACCAAAGAGTTGATGAGAGGTCAGGAACGGTAAAGTCATCACCCTCCAATACCCCAATCCGCTTTGATCCACAGCTCCAAATCGGCAGAATTTCCAGCTATCAACTGACAGGCCTGATGAGTGTAAATTCCGGCACTGAGAAGACAACTTGATGCATGTCCAGAAGACGCCACCACGAAATGTCCAACAAATTACAGAAGCACTAAGCAAAGACTTTAAGGCCAAAGTCTCAGCCGCTATCATGCCGGCCAGTCCTAAAACACACATCAGGCCTCCAAAATTGCTCCTAGAACTGGCTAACAGACCTGCCCATGCACTGAGATCTCAAGGAGAGGGCCTTCTTGAAGTTCCTTCTTTTTCAGAGGTGCAAGGCGTAGGGACCTGCAGGAGGGCCTTTTCTGTTGTGGCCCCTAGACTATGGCACAGCCTCCCTCTTGAAGTTCACCAGGCACCTACGCTGTATAGTTTTCACCCAGGCGTTTGCAGTTTAAATAGCTTTCTGTTAGGGAGGGTAGGGGGAAGGGGGTTATATTTTTAATAATGTTTTACTACTTTGTATGTTTTAATCTCATTTCAACGCGCCCTGGGACCATGTGAAGTGAAGGTTGGTTGGTAGGTAGGTAGCTAAATGAATGAATGAATGAACAAATAAATAAATCTTTAAGCAATAACAAAACACACACACACACTACCCACCTAAAGCCTGGTTCAAAGGCTTCCTTGATGACAACATGACACCATTATCATGTTCCACAAGTGTGGCTCCAAAATGGCAAAGCTCCCGTCTGGTCTTGCAAACCAGAGAGGAGGAAGACACACTCCTTAATTTACTTACACCATCTGTATCCCATTCTTTTCACCTGGAGGTCCCAGGTTGGGTCACGACATGCGTATTTTAACTGGGTGCTGGAGACCATATAAAGTCGGCACCCGGTAGATCTCCGCCGAGAGGCTAATCCAAACCGCGTGGGCCAGCACAGAGAAGGCCCTCCTGCATGCTGCAGCCCCTCGCAGGATTTGACCCTTTTTCCTTCCCCAAGGTTTGCACCTGGGCAGCTCAATGGGTTTGTCAGAAGGAAGGGCAGCATGGGAGGCTGCAGCTGAGGATTCCCCCAGGGCAACCCTATTCCCAAGCCACCTGGGCCTGGGGTCCCGTCTGAATGCTGAACCCAGGTCCTTTGCCCTCTCTTGCACTTCCTGCATTACTACAGGAGAGGAGAATGAAACGAGCCCACAATGTTATTTATTGATCTTAAAGAATTTAATCCAGAGAATTCACCCGAAGGCCTCAGAGTGGATTGCAATAATAACAATAACAATGATAAAAATAATGATGATGATGATTTCTTTTTAAAAGGGTATTTAAAATACAACCCTCCCTCCTTCCCTCCATGCCAGGTCAACAAGCAGAGAAAGCCAAGCATCAAATCCCCCTCTCCTAGGCGCCTGATGAGCCTGCGCAGTGCGCTTGTTCCAGAGACTGGGGCTGCTGCGTTCACACCTACACTTTAATCCGGCTTCGGTCCACTTTCAGAGCGGAAGAACCCAGCAGCAAAGCGACTTCTTGTCGTTTCCCTTCCACGTTATCCAGCTAGAAAGGCGCCACTCCCGATTCTGAAAGCGGACCGAAGCTGGATTGAACCGCGGATGTGGACACAGCCTGGGGGCCAGCACAGAAAAGGGCCTGCCACCTGCTCCTCCCTTCCTCCTCCACCTCGAGGGGGATCTACGAGACCCCCGTGGACTCAGTCCCCCTACATGCCGCCCCGACTCCCTCTAAAGGCGGCGGGGCGCCCCTTCCGTGCCTCGCCATCCCCGCCGCCATGTTCTCCCAGCAAGGCCCGGGAGGCAGGGAGCTTAATCCGCATCCATCCTCCGGCCCCGCCACCCCGGCGGCCCCATCGCGCGGCTCCGGAGGCCCAGCCCGGCCTGAGGCTCCCGCTCGCGACGGCATTTTCCCGTTCCCGGCCCCTCGCTCCCGGCCCTCGGCCTCCGAACACGCCGCCGAAGGCTCACCTTGCGCTTCTTCGAGATCTGCACCGCCATCTTGAGCGCCGCTGCCCGGCTGGAAGAGAAGGCACTTCCGCCTGCGCGGGGGATTATAGGCTTGCTCGAGGGCTTCGCTATTGGCTCGGCGCGGTCAGGTGACCCGCAGGGGACCGCTGAGCGTGCTGGGATATGTAGTTGGCATCGTTTCGATGCCTTAACGGAAGGGGCGGCTGGATCGGAAATCGACAAGTTCCCTTCTCTATTTCCCATTGGCCTTCGCTGGTCACGGGCACAGAAAAGAATTCTGGGAAATCGAGTCATAGAATCATAGAATCATAGAATGGTAGAGTTGGAGGGGACCTCCTGGGTCATCGAGTCCAACCCCCTGCTCAAGGCAGGATCTCCTAAACCATCTCAGACAGATGGCTGTCCAGTCTCTGCTTGAAGACCTCCAATGAAGGGGAACCAACCACCTCCCGTGGCAGCCTGTTCCACTGGTTGATCACTCTTACTGTTAGAAATTTTTTCCTAACATCTAAACTAAATCTTTTCCCCTGCAGTTTCACCCCATTGTTTCTAGTCCTTCCTTGAGAGAGTGAGAACAGGGCTGATCCCTCTGCCTTGTGACAACCCTTGAGGTATTTGTAGACAGCTATCATGGTTTTGGGAAGTCTGCAGGGAGAGAATGGAGAAGTGATCGAAAGTGATCTTGAGAAGGCAGAGATTCTGAACTCCTATTTTGCATCTGTTTTTTCCGAGAGGGATAATGTACATGCAACAGTCCTTCACTGTACTGATGAAGGACTAGGAGAATCAAGACACAAAATCAACACTGAGAGAGTAAGGGAACGCTTAGCTAACTTAAACGAATTTAAGTCCCCGGGTCCAGATGGATTACATCCTAGGGTACTGAAGGAATTAGCAGAGGTAATTGCTGAACCACTTGCTGTAATCTTTGAGAAGTCATGGAGAACAGGAGAAGTCCCAGACGATTGGAGAAGGGCAAACGTTGTTCCTATCTTCAAAAAAGGGAAGAAGCTAGACCCAGGGAACTACAGGCCTGTTAGCCTGACTTCAATACCAGGAAAGATTCTCGAACAAATTATTAAACAACACATATGTCAGCATTTGGATAGGAATTCAATAATTAACAGTAGTCAACATGGGTTTGTATCAAACAAGTCGTGTCAGACTAACTTGATTTCATTTTATGACAAAATCACTGAATGGGTTGATCAAGGAAATGCAGTAGACATAGTATTTCTTGATTTCAGCAAAGCATTTGACAAAGTATCTCATGCGATCCTCATTGAAAAATTGATCAAATATGGGTTTGACAAGGCAACTATAAGGTGGGTTCAAAACTGGCTTAGTAATCGTACTCAAAGAGTGGCTTTAAATGGCTGCACATCCAAATGGAAGGAAGTGTCAAGTGGAGTACCACAAGGTTCTGTCCTGGGCCCAGTTTTGTTTAATGTTTTTATAAACGATCTGGACGAGGGAGTTGAAGGGAAACTGATCAAATTTGCTGATGACACAAAGCTAGGGGGGATTGCAAACACCAGAGAAGAGAGAGAGAGGATTCAAAAAGATTTAGAGAAACTCGAACAATGGGCTGCAACTAATAAAATGGTATTTAACAAAGAAAAATGCAAGGTTCTGCACCTGGGCAAGAAAAATGAAAAAAGCACATATACAATGAGAGGAATTCGGCTGAGCAGCAGCACATGTGAAAAAGACTTGGGTGTCCTGGTAGATCATCAACTGAACATGAGTCAACAGTGAGAGGCAGCTGCAAAAAAGGCAAACGCAATCCTGGGGTGTATTAGGAGAAGCATAGAGTCCAGATCACGTGAAGTTATTATCCCCCTCTACTCTACCTTGGTCAGACCTCATCTGGAGTACTGTGTCCAGTTCTGGTCACCCCAGTTTAAAGAGTCTTTAAGGATAAAGGCACAGGCTGGAATGATAGAATAGGCTTGAACAGCAGCTCATACTAAAAACCCTTTGGTTCGCCTATGAGCGTCTCTATATAAGAGTCTAGACGATGCCAGGCCCGCTTCCTTGCGAGTAAAAGCACCTTTGGGTAGAATTGGGCTTCCTTCTGACTGAACTGTGTACAGTTCTGATCACCAGACCTCAAAAAGGATACTGTGGAAGTGGAAAAGGGGCAGAAAAGGGCAACCAGAATGATTAAGGGGCTGGAACAAAATCCCTTATGAAAAAGGCATTTAAGGGGCGACCTGATTGAAGTATATAAAATCATGCATGGTGTAGAAAAGGTGGATAGAGAACATTTCTTTTCTCTATCACTCAACACTAGAACCAGGGGGCATCTATGAAGCTGATGGGTAGGAGAATAAGGTCTGACAGGGGGAAGTATTTCTTCACCCAGAGGATCATCGGCTTATGGAATGTGCTGCCGGAAGAGGTGGTGACAGCTACCAGTCTAGATGGCTTTAAGGAAGGGTTAGACAAATTTATGAAGACAGATGTATCAATGGCTATTAGAATGAATACCTAGGTACATCTTTCAGGCTGGGGTGGTGGGTGGGGAAGCAGGACGCTTCTAAGGCCATTTACTGGAATTTGAGAGCAGGAGAAGGTTTGTCCTTGTCTCTGCTTAGGATGCCCATGAGCATTTGGTGGGCCACTGTGTGCAACGGGATGCTGGACTAGATGGGCTGTGGCCTGATCCAGCAGGCTTCTCTTGGGTTCTTATGGACTGGATGGGCTGTGGCCTGATCCAGCAGGGCTCCTCTTAGGTTCTTATGGACCAGATGGGCTGTGGCCTGATCCAGCAAGGCTTCTCTTATGTTCTTTGGGGTTTTGTGCTCCTGGCGTAAGTGTCATGGCCGGACTCCAAGCTTCTCTCCCCTCGTTCATTCATATCTGATACATAGAGAATTTTCGTACCAATATATATGAATAGATTCATATCGAATAGGATTTTACCACATATGAACATTGATTTTCAAACATTTAATTTGTTACGAATCGAACATCAAAAATGTATCCTAGTCTGGTGTCATTCTCCTAGGGGATGGCCCCTTAAGCTATTCTGAAGCCAGGTACCACTGGTGCCGCTACCTAATGCTAGTGGGAACTAGAGCAAAGCATTACGGAAGGAACAAAAGTGTTTTTAAAAGCGGCAGTTTGCAGATGTGAGCACATGGGGGCGCACTCATCCTATTGGCATTCCGCAAGAGTCTCTTGTCTCTGTGGCAGGCTGCACTTGATTGCACTTTTCCCTGCTTCTCAGGTGTTAATGTACAAGAACGCTCAAGGAAAGAAAATCAGAATCCGTCCCACAGGAAGATGGGCACAGATTAAGACTGGCAGCCTGCTTTCTCCATGTCCCTCCAGGAGCAGGAAAGTCATTTTCACAAAGCCCGTAACCGAGCAGGGAGTCCCAAAAGGGTTTTCAGTATTCAAGGCAGTGACATGCTCTGATTCTGGGTTTTGCTAGATCTCCAGAGGAAGAGACTTTGGCTGCATCCCCATTATAAGCTTAATTCGGGTTCCCTACACCGAAATAATAGAACCGGTTGCAAACACGAATTTGCCTGTTCCCATTACTGTAAACTTAATCGTGTTCGATCCGGATTCTGAGGATTGTACATGGAGTACGTGACTCAAGTGGCTACTTTTTAAAAGCCGCTTTCGGGGCTGCCCTGCCCTCTTCCTCCCGGCGTGAACGCACCACCCATAACGGACCTCTTCATGGAGCCTGGCTGGGTGGCTGCCGCTTGCCTGGATGGAGGAAAAATGGCAGCACACAGCAGCAGCAGCAACTCAAGCCCCTTGCTTTAAACAGTCACACATCTCCCAGAACCTGCCCCTGCTTTCCTTTCCCCTTTAAAGGTCAGAACTCCAAAGAGCTAGAATTGTGTAAAATTGCAACATTGTTATCAGGTGTGAAGTGCCTGGATTGCTACAGTGTAGCAGCTGCTGTGAAGGTTGGATTTTTACACTGAAATCACTGTCTTTGGAAGCAAGCTATTCGGGGAGGGAAACCCTAAACATGGATTCTCATCCCTTAAAACGGTACTGTCCCCACAGTAAAAAATGTAACACATATGAAGCGCACGATCCGGAGTGAGACCTGTTGAAATGAGGGTTAACATTTACAACGCTTTGGGGCGATTTAACACGCGGAAAGCGTGCTGAGCCAAACTGACGTGGGGTCTGCGAGGATTGAAAACGGTTTGAAGCCGATATAAGCTTGTAATGGGGATGTGGCCTTTGGGTGTTTCCGGAAGGGCTATTAAGACCCCATTAAGCACCCGATAAGGACCCATATGGCACACATCTGCAAGTTATCTTCCACACAGTGGGACAGATTAAGGCCACTTCAAGGACGCCGGCTCCGCATGGCCTTGCATGAGATCCGTCTCTAATGGGGTCCTAGAGGCCGCCCAATCCGGTTTTTGGGAAGACCTGGAAAATTTGGACTTCAGACCGTTCCTGCGTGCAAATTCCGGCTCAAAGGATGACGCTTCTGCACAGGGACAGGAGAGGAAGCCATGTGGGCGTGACCGGAAGTCGCCATGTGGAGCGCAGCCGGACAGCCACGGGATCTCAGGCTCGCCGCTAGTCGGTGGGCAGTCTGTCCCTGGCATGAGTGGCGACCGACGGCTGGGTGCTCCAATCACGCTGTTACGGGATTTCACACGCACGGACTCAAAACACCAAAGGAGCTTAGAAAGAGAGTTTTATTTTGCATGCAAATGACACTAGGGGATAACTCCGCAAAGCTAGCGTCCTGAGAACAATGTGCAAGAAACTTTTATAGAGAAGAGAGGGGCATCGGCCCAAGTTACAATGCACATGTCAGAAACTTAGAACTTTCCAGCAAACTCCAGAACTCTCGGACAACAATATGTATCTCAGTTACAGTATGTATCTCTCTTTCAAGGCAAAAGAGCAAAAACAAACAAAGCACAATAGAACAACATCTTTTGTTCCCTGTCAACGTGGCACCTTGGGCAGCAGGGCCGCAGAGAGGCCTGATCCTTCCGGATATCGGTGCTCCGGCGTCCACACAGCAAACACATGATGCGTTTCTCGCTATGCGTGCTTCCCACACGAGTGTGGGTGCATTAGACTTCAATGGGATCCATCCCTATTTCCGACGGATCTTCCCAGGGATGGATTTCAGAAATCCGGATTTCCTTAATCCGGATTTCCAGCAGTTAAGTGCGGAAACACCCTTCTAGGGCTGCAGGTGCATACTCGTATAAATGAGTAGCAATGGGTACAGGTGAGCACAGCCGGAAATCCCTCCTCCTGCTGAAAACAGGCGCCAATTCTCACTTGAGGAGGCTGTTACAGCCTCCGGGCGCCCCCTGACTTCCCAGAAGTTCCCTAATCATGCACTACCTGTGGACCATGAAACTGTGCTCCACACCTTTTAATCTTACCCAGGGACCTACCTGCTGCATCCAGCGGCGAGCATGTGAGCCTTCTCCGGTGCTCCACCATTGTCTGAGGAGCTGTGCAAGTGCGCTGGCACCTAACACAGCCAGAGACGCGACTGTGCATGCACAGAGCATTAGTATCGTCATGGTGATGCCGCTGACGCACGTGACATGCTGTCATGGAGGGTGCTGCAACCAAAACGGTGGCGCCCTGAAGAGGACCGGCCCTGGGATGGTCACAGGTGAGTTTCTGGAGGAGGGAGGAATCGAACCGGGAGACCACCAGATAAGAGCCCAACACTCTAACTACAAGACCAGACTGGCCCAGTGGCATCCCATCGTAATGGACAAGAGGAAGTGAAGGTAGAAGGTCCAGCATGGAGGGAAGATACAGTTGATGAAGGTGAATGTAAATCCAGTTTGGTTTAGTGGTTAGGGAGCCGGACTCTCATCCGGTAATACTGGGTTTGATTCTGCACTCCCCCACGAAGCCAGCTGGGTGACCTTGGGCTAGTCACAGCTCTCTTCCGAGCTCTCACAGGGTGTTCTGTTGTGGGGAACAGAATGGAAGGATTGTTAGCCGCTCTGAGTCCCCTTAAATGCGTGAGAGAAGCGGAGTAGAAAAGCCAACTCTTTTTCTTCATCCATGAAGCCAGCTGGGTGACCTTGGGCTAGCCACAGCTCTCTTCTGACCTCTCACAGCCCCACCTACTTCACAGGGTGTCTGTTGTGGGGAGAAGAACAGAAGGTTTGTCAGCCACTTTGAGTCCCCTTAAGTGGGTGAGAAAAGCGGGGTAGAAAAGCCAACTCTTCTTCTTCTTCTTCTAAACGAAACAGAAATGGAAATGGAATGACTGACTGTCCTTAAGCCTAGTTGAGTAAAATAAAAATATCTTTTCTCAGAAATTGGTCATAAAGAACCAAAAAAGACTGAGTTAATCATCCATGGGCCCAGACGTGACTCTGGAGCCAGCGCTTAGCTTAGTCCTCCCTGGTCATGGCTTTTTGGGGGGCTTTCCTGGGAACAGCCTCATCTGGTCTTCCCGGCTCTGTTCTCAGCCGCTCGGCCCCCTGGCCAGGCGGCCTATCAGTCCACACCATCTGGAGCAGCGAAGGTCCTTTCCGCCAAAACAGCCATGGGTCATAACTCTCCCTGTTGCAATACAGATGGCATCGCCTCTCCCTGCTCCACCCCTGGCGAGAGCGGCGGCTTCCCCGCTGCCTTCTGCAAAGCCCAAAAATGAAACAGGATGGGGGCAGAAAGAACACACTAGAACAAGAAGGCTGTGCCCACACCAAAGGCTTAATCCAGCTTCGGTCCACTTTCAGAGCGAGAGGACACATCAGCAAAGGGACCAGTAATTTTCTTTCCACATTATCCGTCCCAAATGGGAATTTTAGAAATATGGCTCTCAGAAGAAATTTCAGTCGTTGTACTGTTGATATTTGGCTCTTTTGACGAATAAATTTGCCGACCACTGGTCTAGTGGTTGGGGAGCCGCCTTTGGGTCCCCTTAAACGGGTGAGAAAGGCAGGGTACAAAAGCCAACTCCTCTTTTGCCTCTATAAAGCCAGTTGGGTGACCTTGGGCTAGTCACAGCTCTCTTCTGAGCTCTCACAGCCCCAACTACCTCACAGGGGTTCTGTTATGGGGAGAAGAACAGAAGGTTTGTCAGCTACTTTGAGGCCCCTTAAACGCGTGAGAAAAGCAAGGTAGAAAACCAGCTCTTCTTTTTCCTCCACGAAGCCAGTTGGGTGACCTTGGGCTAGTCACAGCTCTCTTCTGAGCTCTCACAGCCCCACCTACCTCACAGGGGGTCTGTTATTGGGAGAAGAACAGAAGGTTTGTCAGCTACTTTGAGTTCCCTTAAAGTTTAAACGGATGAGAAAAGCAGGGTAGAAAAGCCAGCTCTTTTTCCTCCTTGAAGCCAGTTGGGTGACCCTGGGCTAGTCACAGCTCTCTTCTGAGCTCTCACAGCCCCTCCTGCCTCAAAGGGTGTTCTGTTGTGGGGAGAAGAGCAGAAGGTTTGTCAGCTGCTGTGAGTCCCCTTGAATGCGTGAGAGAAGCAGGATAGAAATGGCAACCCTTCTTCTTCTTCTTCTTCTTCTTCTTCTTCAGTGGGCTGAAACTGGATTAAACCTTAGGTGTGACCGCAGCCAAAGACTTCTGACAATATTCCACACAGTTTGGGGGTCAAGCTTTAAGTGCCCAGTTTTGCTGTCATTTTTAAAAATATATATTTGTTTGAGAACATTGCTAAACCGGCATAAGGACTGAGCAAGTTTAACAAAACCATAAAAATGAAGATCAAGCCCAGCCTTTGGGGCAGAATTCTACAGATTTCCCTGCATTTTCAAGGAACGAGCCCTTCACGGGGAAATGTGGTTAAAATTTACTGCTTTGTGTGTCCTTCTGGCTTCCTGCCTCCTTCTTGCTCCCATATATGGAGGGCGAAACAGAGGAAGGAAACTCTGGTGACAAAAGCTCCCAAGATGTGTGCTGTCTCTAACTGAACATGGCAGGGAGGCAGGAGGAAACTCAGCTGGGAAGTGGATGAGTTATTAACGCAGAAGCGTCCGCAAAGGTGCTGGGGAGGAATCAGTGTAGGATGGATGGAAAAGCATCTGCTGAAATTAAGCAGTGGGTTGTGGCACTTAAAAGCCTAAATCGCTTGGGACTCTGGCTGTGGTCCCACCTTCACTTTAATCCTGCTGCAGTCTGTCTTTGGGACAAAACACTCGCACCATTTTAAGAATATCAGAGGATCAGAGGATCAGGCCACAGCCAATCTAGTCCATAAGAACCTAGGCGGAGCCCTGCTGGATCAGGCCACAGCCAATCTAGTCCATAAGAACTGAAGAGGAGCCCTGCTGGATCAGGCCACAGCCCACTCAGTCCATAAGAACCTAAAAGGAGCCCTGATGGATCAGGCCACAGCCCATCTAGCCCATAAGAACCTAAGAGGAGCCCTGCTGGATCAGGCCACAGCCCATCTAGTCCATGAGAACCTAAGAGGAGCCCCGATGGATCAGGCCACAGCCCATCTAGTCCATAAGAACTGAAGAGGAGCCCTGCTGGATCAGGCCACAGCCCACTCAGTCCATAAGAACCTAAAAGGAGCCCTGATGGATCAGGCCTCAGCCCATCTAGCCCATAAGAACCTAAGAGGAGCCCTGATGGATCAGGCCACAGCCCATCTAGCCCATAAGAACCTAAGAGGAGCCCTGCTGGATCAGGCCACAGCCCATCTAGCCCATAAGAACCTAAGAGGAGCCCTGCTGGATCAGGCCACAGCCCATCTAGCCCATAAGAACCTAAGAGGAGCCCTGCTGGATCAGGCCACAGCCCATCTAGCCCATCAGAACCTAAGAGGAGCCCTGCTGGATCAGGCCACAGCCCATCTAGCCCATAAGAACCTAAGAGGAGCCCTGCTGGATCAGGCCACAGCCCATCTAGTCCATAAGAACCTAAGTGGAGCCCTGCTGGATCAGGCCACAGCCCATCTAGTCCATCAGAACCTAAGAGGAGCCCTGCTGGATCAGGCCACAGCCCATCTAGTCCCTAAGAACCTAAGAGGAGCCCTGCTGGATCAGGCCACAGCCCATCTAGTCCATAAGAACCTAAGGGGAGCCCTGCTGGATCAGACCACAGCCCATCTAGTCCGTAAGAACCTAAGAGGAGCCCTGCTGGATCAGGCCACAGCCCATCTAGCCCATAAGAACCTAAGAGGAGCCCTGCTGGATCAGGCCACAGCCCATCTAGCCCATAAGAACCTAAGAGGAGCCCTGCTGGATCAGGCCACAGCCCATCTAGCCCATAAGAACCTAAGAGGAGCCCTGGTGGATCAGACCACAGCCCATCTAGTCCATAAGAACCTCAGAGGAGCCCTGCTGGATCAGGCCACAGCCCATCTAGCCCATAAGAACCTAAGAGGAGCCCTGGTGGATCAGGCCACAGCCCATCTAGTCCATAAGCACCTCAGAGGATGATGAGAGGAAATTCCTTTTCTCTATCACAAACACTAGAACCAGGGGGCATCTATGAAGCTGATGGGTAGGAGAGTCAGATCAGACAAAGAGAAGGATTTCTCCACCCAGAGGGTCATCCGTCTATGGAATTTGCTGCCGGAAGAGGTGGTTAAAGCAAGCAGCCTAGATGGCTTCAAGGAAGGGTTAGACAAATGTATGGATGACAGGTGTACCAATGGCTACTAGAATGGATGCCTAAGTACATCTTTCAGACTATGGGGACAAGCAAGATGCTTCTAAGGTCATTTGCTGGGATTTGAGAGCAGGTGAAGGTTTGCCCTTACCTCTGCTTGAGATGTCCATGGGCAATTGGTGGACCACTGTGTAGGACAGGATGCAGGACTAGATAGGCTGTGGCCTGATCCAGCAGGGCTCCTCTTAGGTTCTTTTTATAGCCTTATAAAGTGCTTGCATGAGGAATTTTCTTTAAACTCATTGAAGGAAATGTTGGACACATTTGCAAATAAATAAGTAAAGAAATTCAAGGACTAGAAGTGGCTTTTTTTCTCCTTTTTGATTACAATATTTTAGGAGGAGCCGGTCTAGCCATTTCAAGACTAAATCTGCCCTCCCCACCCCAATCAAAAGCCCCTATATTGGGGCCAAACTGACCTTGGAGTCACAATGTTATTTCTCTTTATTGATTCTTTAAGTGCTGTTGACTCTGCCCTCCTGTAATGGATCATTTTTGAATACAATAAAGCCATTGAAACCAACAAACTATTATGGCTGGTGATATAAAAGTACTTTTTGGCTCAAAACCTTTTGGGATTTCAGACCACAATCATTAACTCTGTGATCTTTAAATCAGATCACTTGTCTTTGATGGGGCCATTGGAGGATGTCTGAAAACCTTTGTAAATGGCTCTTGAGATGGTTTCTAAAGCAGCGGCTCAGGACCGTAAGGGGGAAAAGTCAGCAATGGGCTTAACCCACCCAGGAGCATCCCTGCTTCATTCATGTATGAATCCAAGGCCGGCTGATAGGTGAGTTGCAATGGGAATTTGCATAGAATTGCAGCCTTGGCAGCTTCTGCATAAGTGATGGAACAGCCCCAAACTGCGCTCCTTCAGTGACTGAGCAGTCCTTCTTTAGGGACCCATCAGTGCTCCTTCAGTGACCTACCAGTGCTCCTTCAGTGACTGAGCAGCACTCCTTCCATGACCTACCAGTGCTCCTTCAGTGACAGAGCAGTGCTCCTTTAGTGACTGAGCAGTCCTCCTTTAGGGACCCATCAGTGCTCCATCAGTGACCTAGCAGTGCTCTATCAATGACCTAGCAGTGCTCCTTCAGTGACTGAGCAGCACTCCTTTGGCGACACAGCAGTGCTCCTTTTGTGACCTATCAGCACTCCTTCAGTGACTGAGCAGTACTCCTTCCATGACCTACCAGTGCTCCTTCAGTGACTGAGCAGTGCTCCATCAGTGACCTACCAGTGCTCCTTTAGTGACTGAGCAGCACTCCTTCGGCGACAGAGCAGTGCTCCTTTGGTGACCTATCAGCGCTCCTTCAGTGACTGAGCAGTACTCCTTCCATGACCTACCAGTGCTCCTTCAGTGACTGAGCAGTGCTCCATCAGTGACCTACCAGTGCTCCTTTAGTGACTGAGCAGCACTCCTTCGGCGACAGAGCAGTGCTCCTTTGGTGACCTATCAGCGCTCCTTCAGTGACTGAGCAGTACTCCTTCCATGACCTACCAGTGCTCCTTCAGTGACTGAGCAGTGCTCCATCAGTGACCTACCAGTGCTCCTTTAGTGACTGAGCAGCACTCCTTCGGCGACAGAGCAGTGCTCCTTTGGTGACCTATCAGCGCTCCTTCAGTGACTGAGCAGTACTCCTTCCATGACCTACCAGTGCTCCCTCAGTGACAGAGCGGTGCTCCTTTAGTGACTGAGCAGTCCTCCTTTAGGGACCCATCAGTGCTCCATCAGTGACCTACAAGTGCTCCTTCAGTGACTGAGCAGCGCTCCATCAGTAGCCTATCAGCGCTCCTTTAGTAACCTACCAGCTCTCCTTCAGTGACCTAACAGCACTCCTTCAGTGACTGAACAGCATTTCTTCAGCCGCCGAACATGGTTCCTTCAGTGACCAAACAGAACTCCCATGCCCTGCATACCATATGGAAACAGGTAAGTCGAGAGAAAAATGTGACAAATGTCATTTTTAGAAACGGTTTCGGAACAGGCCTGAGTGGAAATTTGCAGAAATGAAATCAAGGATCATTTCCCCACATGGCACCTAAGAATTAAATTTAATCCCTGGGCCCAGAACAATTCTGAATTACTTTTCCAGCCATTGATTTCTACTGAGCTGTTCATAAGATTTTAGAAAAAGTAATTAATACTAGTGGCGGCTTTATGTCCTTTGTTCTATGGATTCATTTACAGTAATTCTCCCTTATCAGCCTGAAACATATGCGCATAGATCCCATTTCACGCAGGTGCTATAAGTCAACTGAAGTTTAGCATTTAAACCCTGGTTTTCCATCTTTCATCAGGTTCCTGTCTGGAGTGGAATAATAATACAAAATCAGTAATATTATATTTTAAATATATTTCAAATTATTGCACATATTTTCTCTTTTTATTCTCTTTTATTGTTTTATTAACCATAGTCAAACGCTTTGCAGCCTTAGATTCAATAAGAACATACAGTAAGAGGAGCCCCACTGGATCAGGCCACAACCCATTTAGTCCAGTATCTTGTTCCACACAGTGGCTGACCAGTAGCTTCTGGGAATCTCAAGCAGAAGATGAAGGCAAGCCTCTCACCTGGGCTGTGGTCACACCTAAGGTTGAATCCAGCTTCAGTCCACTTTCAGAGCGAGCGAACAAATCAGCAAAGTGACCAGTAATTTTCTGTCCACATGATCTATCCCCAAAGGTGAATTTTCTGAGTTAACACTGAACAAAAACAGCTTGTCACTTTGCTGATGTGTTCTCTCACTCTGAAAGTGGACTGAGGCTGGATTAAACCTTAAGTGTGGCCACAGTCTTGCCCCTGAATCCTAGCAAAGGGCCTCTAGTGGAATCCTGCCTGTCTCCCCGGCTGAAACATGTACTTAGCCAACTATTCTTATAGTCGCTGATATATCCATCATCCATACATTTATCTAACCCTTCCTTAAAGCCATCTATGCTGATTGCTGTTTCCATCTCTTCTGGCAGCCAATTCCATAGACCGATGACCCTCCGGGTGGAGAAACCCTTCCCCTTGTCTGATCTGACTCTTCTACCCATCAGCTTCATAGATGCCCCCTGGTTCTAGCATTGTGTGATATAGAAAATAATTTTTCTCCATCCACCTTTTCTAAACCATGCATAATTTCATATACTTCAATCAGCTCCCTCTTAAACGCCGTCTCTCCAGACTGAAGAGGCCTAGACGTTGCAGCCTGGTTTCGTAAGGGATTTTGTTCCAGAACCTTAATCATTCTGGTTGCCCTTCTCTGCACCTTCTCTAATTCCACAATATCCTTTTTGAGGTGTGGTGACCAGAATTGTACACAATATTCCAAATGTTTGCTTATCCTCAGGGTGGGTTGCAACATTAAAAACCAGCGAACATATAAAATGAACATATTACAACCATAACAGTGCCTAAATGTGGGCAGGAAAAGTCATTCCTTGTTTAGCCAAAGGCCAGGGCTATAATCTATCTATCTATCTATCTATCTATCTATCTATCTATCTATCTATCTATCTATCTATCTATCTATCTATCTATCTATCCATCCATCCATCCATCCATCCATCCATCCATCCATCCATCCATCCATCCATCCATCCATCCATCCATCCATCCATCCATCCATCCATCCATCCACCCACCCTTCCTTCCTTCGTGTTCAATTTCTATATATTGTTGTTTGTACTGATTGTATATGTTTGTTGTTTTGCCCTTTGGTGAACAGGGCATTATAAATAAAAGTTGTTATCCTTATGACTATTATTACCTCCCCCCCACCCCCATCTTCAACATACTAAGGTTTCTGTCCTCTTTCTCTTTCACCCCCTCCCACGCCCAACTTCAAGCTTCAGTGGAACTTTTAGACCGCTTTTTCCAAACTGGTGATTTCTTCAGAAGGTCCTAAAGGCCTCCAGGTACGTCTAAAAAAATTGTAACTGCCTATGAACTAATAGCTCAGAGGAAGAGTTTGTGGGTCGCCTGGGAAAATCAGAACCCTCTTGCTGCAGAGGGCCAGAGAATGAGCTCTCACAGCCTCTGTGATGGGGAGAAGAATGGAAGATTTGTCAGCTGCTTTGAGTCCCCTTAAATGGGTGAGTAAAGCAGGGTATTTTATTTATTTATTTCCATTTCTATCTTGCCCCTCTCTGGGCGGGTAACAATAGATCAAACAGCATTTAAAAACATATTTAAAAAAAGCCAACTCTTCTTCTTCTTCCATGAAGCCAACTGGGTGACCTTGGGCTGGTCACAGCTCTCTCTCCAAACTCTCACCGCTCCACCTACCTCCCAGCATGTCTGTTGTGGGGGTAACAGAAAGGTAATTTTTCTGCTGCGTTTGCTGTTGGATGATCTGCCAGCCAGGAGGCTGCTGAATGGTTTCCTGCTTCAGTGGTTGCTCTGCAGCTTTGCCTTTATGGATGTGTTCCCATGCACGTTTTAGCCTGAATTGAAATTGGGTTCAGCAAGGGTCGTCCCCATGCACTTTTGATTTGGTCCGATTTCCGCGGACCAAATCGCGCAAACCCATGCCAAATTTGGAACCAGGAAAAAACAAGTCTGGTCATGGTTTGGTGTCTCGACACGCATTGCTTTGCGAGCTGAGCCTGCACATGGGGATGGTCTGGGGCTATTTGGGGAGGAGAATGGCGCTCGCGTCATTGGGAGGTGGGGTTTCATATCATGCGCTTGCCTTCCTCACCCTGTGCATTGGAGATCGCAACCGATGAGATTTTTGGGGAGTAAAAGCTGAAACGATGAGGGGATTGAATCGCCTTCGCTGCCCCACGAGACTCTTTTATACACATATTCCACCCCCCTTCTCCAAATGCCAAGGCGGGCATGATAATGGCTTGATTTTCCGCCTTCCGGCTGTTCTCGTGGTGGTTCCTGGGTAGAGCGAAGGTGCGCAAAATTGCTCAACCACCCAATTGCCGCCCAACCTCGTAGCGGCTTTGGTTTTAAAAATTATTTTCTTTTCTGTTTGGTCCCGGCTTTTCTGTGCTGCTAAGGTGGGGTGTGTGTGTGAAGCATTTGCAGTGGGCAGCACAGGTGTGGGGTGACGTCAATCCGGCTTCCAATGAGGAGAGAGGGGGCGGAGATGAGATGGCAGAGCTCCCCTCTGCTGGGGTTTGGTGCAGTTTGCATGGGGACAGCTGTATCCACACTCTGGGCAAATCCCCACAGCAAGCTTATTTCGAATTCGAAACGTTTTCAATCCTGGCAGACCCCACGTCAGTTTGGCTTAACACTCTTTCCGCGTGTTAAACTGCCCCAAAGCAATACATAGAAAGATATAGAAAGATACATAGAAAGACAGACAGATAGAGATAGCTGGATAGATACATAGAAAGACAGACAGACAGAGAGACAGGTAGGTAGGTAGGTAGGTAAGTAGGTAGATGATGGGTAGATAGATGGATGGATGGATGGATGGATGGATGAGAGAGAGAGAGAGAGAAAGAAACTGAATTAACATTGCACTCAGTTTTCATTAGGCCACAGCAAATGATTTAAAGCCACTTTTTTATTATTCAACACTTTATACATAATAAATACAAAGTTTTACAGCCAATATAAAGAAAGCATCCAAGGTCCTGCTTTCACTGTACTGGCACTGTACATGGTGCTAATGTTCTATGCATGCCCTGTATGAAGTTTAAAAAGGAGGAGTATTTTTACAACTTTTTTTTTAAAATAAAAATTAGCAGCTCTTACAGAAAATATTTTTAAAATATAACTAAGGATTTTTTTTTTTAAATAACACTTTCTTGAATTTTGAGAATCTTGGGAGACATCAACATAAAGGAAGATGTGGAAAACCGGCTCAACGGAATATGTGATTATTGGCAACACATTTAGTTCTCATGAAGCATTTTAAAATATTTGCAGTATAGCTCTTCTTTAAAAAACTTTTTTTTAAAAAAAACACTTAAGAATAAGTTTGATAAACACTTAAAAAAAAAAGAAAGAAAAGACCTCAAACAGATCAACAGGACAGAAGACGCCACCCCGACGCCACCCCGAAGACAGCGTTTTCACAGAAATCAGCCAGGTATTTAGTGGCCGCTGCCGTGGCGGATGCCGTTTGGCTTCCAAGGGCTCCTCCCTTGTGTAAGGCCAGCTGAATGGAACAGAAAAATTGGCAAAAACAGTCAGACGTCCGGAGACCCAGCCAAGATCATTTGTGCAAAGTTTTAGGATGCAAATTTTTGTCAAATGATTTCACAGAGCGGAGCCACAGAACCAGAAGGAAACACAAAAGTCCGCCGGGCAGTAGAATTCAGAAACGGTTCAGAAGTTTTGCTGGTTTAGGGAAAACAAAGGACCGCACAAGCATATCACCTCTATATTACAGCTCTGAACACCTTTTCTGTACGCAGTTCCAGCTCCTTGGTGGGATATGATCCCTAAGTTCATCTTCTTCATCAACTACGAAATGAATTGGCTTCTCTTGCAACTCCTCTCAGTGACAGAGCTATGGAGTCACACCAGGCTCTTGGCTTTGGGAGTCTTTGACCTTGCCTTGGAGGCCTGTGCCAAACAGCAGAGATGCCTGCCGGACCAACTAGGATGCACATCAGAATTAAAGCGGCTCCATTATGCCTCCTCCCTCATTTTTATTACTTTGGGAGGAGAAACCGAGAAGGAGAAACTGCTTCCCTTCATCCCCTGGGCCTGAGCTGGCTATTCGGTTTTTGCACGGAGATCCGAGCTAAGACTACCCAACTCTAAAGCTAGACACCACATTTTAATATTCTAAACAATTACACCTTTTTAAAAAATTCTATCCAGATGTTCCAATGTCCAGGATATACCGCTAATGTCAAGAGAGCAAACTACGTTGCAAATTACTGGGATAAAGACCAACCCCGAAAACGAAAGAGAGAAAAGGGGAGAGAAAAAAAAATAGTTCTGGTTAAGAAGGAAATGAACGGCTATTTCCAGTTCTAGGATGAAAATCCTCCTTATTCAGTTGAATGCTAAGAAAAACATGTTGTTGTTACTCAGTCAGCACTTTTGCAGTAGAAACTCTATTACTAAATGCGCTGCAGAAATATACAAAAGGAACATTTCGGTCTCGATTTTCGGTGAATTATGGAAGAGGCGCAGAATTGAAGTAATTAATCCCATTTGATCAGTAGTGCTTTCCCTTAGTTGTAGAATAATAATAATAATAATTTTTTTATCGTTTTCTAGGGGAGGGGAAGGGAGAGAGAGGAACCAGCCTCTCTTGAAAATTAATTTGTGTGTTCCCTTCTCTGTTCCACGTATCCTGATGATTAACCTAATCAGGTAAGAAATGCTACTTGAAGAGGAAACAAATATTTTAACACATTCCTATGGCCACAGTAATATACTGTACTAATGCACATGGTATATGTATGCTACAGCTAAGGGGTACTCTATAAATTGTGGCTTCCCTTGCAGAAAAGCATTCTTGAAATGGAAGAAACAAAAGCTGCTAGAAAATGAGCAATAAGGACAAGGCAGGACCAACCCAGCAGACTGGTGGGTCACGATGGTGGGTCAAAAAAGACCATCCAGGAAAACCTTTATGCTTTGAAAGAGTTGAGCTCTCCTAGGCAGATGGACTAGGGATCTCAGGGATCTAAGATGTCCTCAAAAAATGGTGGGGATCTCTTATTTTCCAAATATCCCAATTAACAGAAGAGAATGTGTTCCCTTGTCTCCAAAGAGGGTGACAAGCACGATTCAGGAAGGGCCTGGAAAGGGTTGTCCAGGTCTGGATCAGACCTTTTTCAGTTTGGCAGAACTTGGTGCTCATCCAAGCCCTACAAAGATGGAAGCAATTTGGGGAAGAGGGGTTTATTAAACAAAACACCCCCAAATCTATGTGAGATTCTGTCTCTGTCTGTCCACTGGTTTTGACTGAAATCATCAAGGGTCTTAAAGAGCTTTTCTGTGAGGAGATGTGAGGTTTTTCTGCTTTTCCTGAAATACAAGGACCAGAGATCACCCACGGATGCTGGATCCTGGTGAATGGGAGTACAATGCAGATGGTTAATCTTGGAAATTCTACCATGAGATGTGTTGCTGCTCACCAGAGTGGATGGTTTCAAAGAGGGGTTGTCTGAATTCACTAAAGCCAGGGCTATCAAGGGCCGTTGGCTTCCTCTGGCCACAGGAAGCCATGGCCCCCTCTGAAGGGCAGCTGGGGGAGGTCCACCGTGAGCAGGGCAAGCTGTGTGCTTCTGTCCTGCTAGTGTGCTTTTTCATGCGGCTGGTTGGCTGCTGTGAGAAGTTGTGGGTCATGGCTTCCAACCAATGGGGCACTTCATGTCATTGGATTCAAGGAAGCCAGGGCAGTGGATGGCTACTAGCTCTGAAGGGAGTGTGCCTGGTACTAGGAGGAGATGATCTGCCTCAGAAGGGCAAGCTGTGGGCTTGTGTCCTGATGTGGGCCTTCCGTGTGAACCTGGCTGGCCACTGTGACAGAAGGCTGCAGGACCAGATGGGACAAAGGTCCGATCCAGTGAGGCAGTTCTCAGTTCTCCTTTTCCCTTTCAAACCTCTAGACTGAGTACATCACAGGCCAGTTTATAAGAACCTAAGAGGAGCCCAGGTGGATCAGGCCACAGCCCATCTAGTCCAGCGTCCCATTGCACATGGTGGCCCACCAAATGCTCATGGGCATCTCAAGCAGAGACAAGGGCAAACCTCCTCATAAGAACCTAAAAGGAGCCCAGGTGGATCAGGCCACAGCCCATCTAGTCCAGCATCCTGTCTCATACAGTGGCTCACCAATTGCCCATGGGCATCTCAAGCAGAGACAAGGTCAAACCTTCTCATAAGAACCTAAGAGGAGCCCAGGTGGATCAGGCCACAGCCCATCTAGTCCAGCATCCTGTCTCACACAGTGGCTCACCAATTGCCCATGGGCATCTCAAGCAGAGACAAGGTCAAACCTTCTCATAAGAACCTCATAGGAGCCCTGCTGAATCAGGCCACAGCCCATCCAGTCCATAAGAACCTCAGAGGAGCCCTGCTGGATCAGGCCACAGACCATCTAGTCCAGCATCCTGTCTCACACAATGGCCCACCAATTGCTCATGGGCATCTCAAGTAAAGACAAGGTCAAACCTTCTCCTGCTCTCGAATCCCAGTAAATGCCCTTAGAGGCATCCTGCCCTGCAGTTTGTCTAATACGACACCCAGGCACCTGTAAATACCACAACCATCTCTACAAGTCAACACAAACGTGTCAACACAAATAAATTCTAGGAGACTGATGAGACTTTTTTTGAACAGTCCACTGCCTTCTTTGATCACGGGGATGAAATGGATCCTACTTACCTGGAGTGCAACAAAATGTAGGGTAATAAGCCTTCCGGCTATGTTGCAGATGGAAGATCAAACTCAAGAAGTGCATAACAATGATATATTCATTAGCCTGGAGGAAGGCCATTAGCGGACAGCGCTATGGATGGAATTGGATAAGACAACAACGAATCAATATGCCAACGATGTTGATATGTTAGAGAGTTGGGCTGGAAGCAACAGAATGAAACTACAGAGAGCGGCGAAAAGCAAAACGCTACACTTAGGACTAAAATAAAATAAAATAAAACCCACAGATGCAGGTGGGGGCGACACAGGACTTGGTAACAGTATATATGGAGAACACCTTGGGATTTTAATCTGCTACAGACGGGAAAACGCGTTCGCGGTGTGATGTGGTGGTAACAGACTTCAGTTACAACAAGGCAGATTTTGGTTGGACGTTGGAAAACCTGAAGCCCGTTCGCCAGAAGGAAGGTAGCATCCCTTGCACTGGATGGGATCAGGCAGAGGCTGGACAACCGTCTACCGGATGGATTTAACAGCACAGTGGCCAGGGAAAGGAGTTGGGAGCACTTGTGGTTTTTAAAAATGTTTCTGCACCACCACAAACCACCTTGTTCTTGAAGCAGTTGTATCAAAAACAAGCAACTATACAGTGGTGACCCAACATGCCACAGGAGAGTCGCTTAAAGCTGTAACCCCCTTCGGCAGCCACCTCTGCTTGAAGGCCTCAATGATGCCTTTTAACTGTGCATCGTTCTGTGGGTGGCCCTTCTAACCACAGCTTACATAATTATAAGATCTTGTTTGTCACAGGTTTTGGCTTGTTACACCATGGTCCATATTTCTGCTTGGAACCTAAGCTTTGAATATGGTTACGGTATCCTTCTTCTGAAGATGGATATCGTAGCCATATCATGAGACCATCCATTGCATTTGACCCTTCTGGTAGTCCTATCCTCTGAAGATGGACATTGTAGCCATACCATGAGACCATCAGTTGCCTTTGGCCCTTCTGGCAGTCCTATCCTCTGAAGATAAACATTGGAACCATACCATGAGACCATCAGTCACATTTGATCCTTCTTGTAGTCAGATCCTCTCAAGATGGATATTGTAGCCATACCATGAGACCATCAGTTCTACTCGACTCATCTAGCAGTCATATCCTCTGAAGACGGATATCATAGTCATGCCATGAGACTATCCACTCTTCTAACAGTCATATCTTCTGAAGATGGATACTGTAGCCATACCATGAGACCATCAGTTCGATTTTACTCTTTTAGCAGTCAGATCCAGATGGATATTGTAACCATGCCGTGAGACCATACGTTGCCTTTGACCTTTCTAGCGGCCATATCCTCTGAAGATGGATACGGTAGCCATACCATGAGACCATGAGTTCTATTTGACTCTTCTTTCAGTCAGATCCTCCAAAGCCACATCTAAAAGCTTAGGTTCAAAGCATATCTATGGAACACAGCATCACTCAAAAACTGAGACACGTGATATGAAGAAACTGCCCATGGGAGCCTCCATGCTTCCAACCAGGAGCTGCGTCTTGTGTCCTCGTCACACCGTTTAAGAAAGTAAACCATGTCCATTGTGCTGCAGGTTGTGGAGTTCTATGGAAGCACCATAATTCAGAATCCTTTCTGCAAGGAAAGTGACAAAGCGGCAGACCTGTCGCAAGTGGCACGGAAGGGGCAGCTCCCTGAAGCCCCACTGGAAACAGAGGCGGCCAACTTTCAAATGCAAAGGCATCTCCTCTGCTTGCTTTGTGCTAAAGGAGGAAGAATGGCAGATATAAAGAATATCTATATAAAGTGAAACCCAAACAACAACAAATTAAAAGGCACAAAATATTAATGACTGTGGGACAGAGAGTCCGCCACCATGTCAGTGTCCCGGAAAATCCTCCTACTTTCCCCCCAGTTTTTAAAAGTCTCTTCCATCATGCAAAGGTGCCAAAGAATGAGAGCTGGCCAAACATTGCCGACATCTGGCCTTGATTGTAGCAACTACCACACACGTTATCCCCTTGGTCACACTAAGGTAATTTCGACGTCCTCAATCTTCTCTGTCTGTCTACGATGCTGTGTTGGCGGAGGAGGGGCCGCTCGTACCTGAAACGGCAAAGACCAACCATGAGTGGAAGAAACCCGTCCTAAGTTCAAGCAAGTTTGTTATCCAATAGGGAACACATCATCTAGCAACATTCTCAGGCCCAGAAGAACAGCTGTTGAGGAAGAAGACCTGGGCTGTTGCCGCACTTGGGCATTTGTGTCTTCTGCCCCATTCTGCCTCAAGGTATAAGAACCGTGGCTACTCTTTGCTTGGATGGACCACAGCTCATCTAGTCCAGCATTAGAACACAAGAACATAAGGAGGTAAGAGGAGCCCTGCTGGATCAGGCCACAGCCCATCCAGTCCAGCATTAGAACATGAGGGCATAAGGAGGTAAGAGGAGCCCTGCTGGATCAGGCCACAGCTCATCTAGTCCAGCATTAGAACATGAGGGCATAAGGAGGTAAGAGGAGCCCTGCTGGATCAGGCCACAGCCCATCCAGTCCAGCATTAGAACATGAGGGCATAAGGAGGTAAGAGGAGCCCTGCTGGATCAGGCCACAGCTCATCTAGTCCAGCATTAGAACACAAGAACATAAGGAGGTAAGAGGAGCCCTGCTGGATCAGGCCACAGCCCATCCAGTCCAGCATTAGAACATGAGGGCATAAGGAGGTAAGAGGAGCCCTGCTGGATCAGGCCACAGCCCATCTAGTCCAGCAATAGAACATGAGGGCATAAGGAAGTAAAAGGAGCCCTGCTGGATCAGGCCACAGCCCATCTAGTCCAGCAATAGAACATGAGAGCATAAGGAAGTAAGAGGAGCCCTGCTGGATCAGGCCACAGCTCATCTAGTCCAGCATTTCAAAACAGCGTTTTTCACACTCTTTGTGTGAGTCGCTGAGAATGCCTTTCCACTGCTTACTGAGGAACAGGACAGAGAGCATCCCAAAGGAGCAGATTTCACAACTGCACCCTAAGCAGACCTTTGGGCCTTCTGGTTTCTCTCCCAGAGGCCGTGACAAATTCACTCTACTTGCACACCCGCAACCACATTAAGCTGGTTCCCTCAGTCAGCAGTGCTCGGTACGCTGCTTCTAGATCATAAGAACATAAGAGAAGCCCTGCTGGATCAGGCCAGAGCCCATCTAGTCCAGCATCCTGTCGCACACAGTGGCCCACCAATTGTCCATGGACATCTCGAGCAGAGACAAGGGCAAACCTTCTCATAAGAACCTAAGAGGAGCCCTGCTGGATCAGGCCAGAGCCCATCTAGTCCAGCATCCTGTCGCACACAGTGGCCCACCAATTGTCCATGGACATCTCAAGCAGAGACAAGGGCAAACCTTCTCATAAGAACCTAAGAGGAGCCCTGCTGGATCAGGCCAGAGCCCATCTAGTCCAGCATCCTGTCGCAGACAGTGGCCCACCAATTGCCCCTGGACATCTTAAGCAGAGACAAGGGCAAACCTTCTCATAAGAACCTAAGAGGAGCCCTGCTGGATCAGGCCAGAGCCCATCTAGTCCAGCATCCCGTCGCAGACAGTGGCCCATCAAATGCTCATGGGCATCTCAAGCAGAGACAAGGTCAAACCTATTCCTGATCTAGAATCCCAGCAAATGGACTCAGAAGCGCCCCGGTTTCCCCCCCACCCCCCAGCCTGAAAGATGCACTTAGACATTCATTTGAGGAAAGGGAAGTGTTTTACTGCCCCATCCCAAGATTCAGTGCAGCGACACCTGTGTGTATATAAGTCTGGAAAACTTACAGGTCTCAGTTTGCCGTACGAGGTGCTTTCTGGCCGGGACTGCGCCGTCTGAGAGTAGCCGGGAGAATCTGAAGTGAAACTGTTTTCTGAAACGGTAGAGGGAGGAGGGGGGAAAGCTAATCAGTACAAGTTTTTAAATAAAATTAGTCACATGTGTTGCACCCTGTAAAAAGAAGTATTTTGTAGTATTTTTGATCTTGGGCAATACAAGCTACACAGTTCAGTGTGGGGGTTTTGCTCGATTTTTGGGACACGAAAATTAACGGTTATTAGGAGTGTATACAAATGCAATTTTTGACATTCGGTCCATAGAAAGTGTAGGATTCTATTTGATATGGATGTATTTGTATGAATATCCAATACAAATGCATACGTATCTGATGGATATCTGATATGTATTTCATAAGATATCCGATCTGAAAGAATGAAATTCGCTTTGAATCTACTCTAAAACCATGTTGAATGCACCGAATGTCCCGAAACATTCGTATGAATATGAACATCAATGTACGAATCTTGTGTTATGAATCTGTGAGAGCTCAGGAGGGATCTGTGACTAGCCCAAAGTCACCCAGCTGGCTTCATGGGGGAGGGTGGAATCAAACACGGTATTCCCAGATAAGAGTCTGGCTCCCTAACCAGTAGACCAAACTGGGTGGAATGGGGTTATATTTTTAATTGTGATTTACCATTTGATATGATTTAATCTCATGGTAACCCACCCTGGGACCATTTGGCCAAGGGCGGGATATACTTTTTACAAACAACCAAACAAATCTGCATCTCTTACCATTTGCCGATGGGGATCTTGGGAAGTACTGGGAGCTTCTTTTATCAGGGCTGTGGAAAGGGCTAGTTGGTGGCTGGTCGTACAGCGGCAAAGGGGCCAGAGAATTCTGGGGCTTCGGGGATGGAGATACCTGCCACAAAAGAAACAAAAAACATATTGATTTATTTACTTATTTAAAACCAGTATATACAATACTGCTGCTTCATCTTCCAGTGTAAATCCGAAACCAAGGTTAAAAAAAACCCAGAAAAAGCCAAATATTAAAATCTGAATTAAAACTGGATGGCATAACATGTTTAGAAGATGTTTAAACACAGCCCACAGAGGGAAATTCAAGAGCATCTACAGCTTAAACTCAGTGGCTTTCACCTTTTCAAAACGAGTATACAGTTTTTAAAATGACAACACTGAAATCATCTATCTATTTATGTATTACCTTTGGCAGGAAAAGGTACAGGAACAACAAAAGTCAAAAAAGCTCACCCAAATTCATTCTACAAATATCAGAGAAATAGCCGTGTTAGTCTAATTTGAAAAATCCAGCAAGGTAGTTAGTAGCACTTGGAGACTAACAGGAGAAGGGTTGGTGGCATGAACTTTCGTAGATGTGTCTATGAACCAACCCTTCTCCTGTTTGTTAGTCTCCAAGTACTACTAACTACCTTGCTGGATTCTACAAACACGTATCCTTCAGATTTGAAAATGGGCAAAAGGGTTAAAAGAACAGCTTGCAGATCCTCTGGACTTTTTAAAGGGGAAAAGAAAAGCAGACAGACATTTTGGAATCACAGACACCTTGGGCCTTGATTGAAGAAGAAGAAGAAGAAGAAGAAGAAGAAGAAGAAGAAGAAGAAGAAGAAGAAGAAGAAGAAGAAGAAGAAGAAGAAGAAGAAGAAGAAGAAGAAGAAATACCCAGAGGTGCATGTCATTATATCATGCACAGACATTTGTCTGCCTACTCCAGACTATCCTGCGTCTAGAGCAGGCGCAGGACCCTACTAGGGGGCAGGAAAAGTTGCCTCCGGGAACATCTCACAGAACACAAGGCTTCATTTCTTGGAGAAAGGGAGGACTGGCATATTAAATGACTTGGGCCCCAAATATCTAAAGGAAACCCTACTCCCATATCAACCTGCCTGTGCCTTAAGATCTGGAGGGGAGGCCCTCCTGGTTGTCCCACCACCCTCAGCCGCGAAAGGGGAGGGGACCCGGGAGAGGGCCTTCTCAGTGATGGCCCCCAGGCTATGGAATAGTCTCCCCCTTGAGGTGCGTCAGGCTCCCTCACTGTATATGTTTAGGAGGGCAGTGAAGATGCACCTCTTTGCCCTGGCCTTTGGTTAAATGGGAACATACTTATAGACACTGTCATTTTAATATGTGCTCTTATTGATTTAATATATTTGATTTTAAATGTTGTTACCTGCCCTGAGACCTTCGGGTATAGGGTAGGCTAGAAATGTAAGTACTTAAGTAAGTAAGTACTTAAGTACGGCAGTCAGTCAATAAGAAGTAAGTAAGGAAGAAGTAAGTAAGTAAGTAAGTAAGTAAGTAAGGAAGGAAGGA
The DNA here is from genome assembly GCA_023333525.1 of Aspidoscelis tigris stejnegeri. Lineage (NCBI taxonomy): Eukaryota > Metazoa > Chordata > Lepidosauria > Squamata > Teiidae > Aspidoscelis > Aspidoscelis tigris. The sequence continues at coordinate 4,263,423 of JALMGA010000029.1, read as the reverse complement.
AGGAAGGAAGGAAGGAAGGAAGGAAGGAAGGAAGAAGTCAGTCAGTAAGTCAAGTTAGTCAGTAAGAAGTCAGTCAGTCAGTCAGTTAGTAAGAAGTAAGGAAGGAAGAAGCAAGGAAGGAAGGAAGAAGCAAGGAAGGAAGGAAGGAAGGAAGGAAGGAAGGAAGGAAGAAGTAAGTCAGTTAGTAAGTCAAGTCAGTCAGTAAGAAGTCAGAAGTCAGTCAGTCAGTTAGTAAGCAGTCAGTCAGTCAATCAGTCAGTCAGTCAGAAGTCAGTCAGTTAGTAAGAAGTCAGTCAGTCAGTGAGTCAGTCAGTGAGTCAGTCAGTAATAAAAATATTACAGAACATGCTGAAGAAAAGAGCCTTGAATATGGTATTGCACATGTTAATTGAAAGGAAGGCAGCAACTTCAGCAACAGAAAAGCTGACTTGAAGACAATCGAACGGAAGAACGGGAAAAATCTCTTGCCAAGCTCTGTTTGATCTCCTAATGTGCCATACAGAGATCAATTACAGGAAGGAGACCAGGCATTTCCTCTCTCTGCGTCTACTTCCTTTCTGCCCTTCGCTGCTACTCCTTTCATTCTTTGAACACATCTGTCCCCAAGCCCTTGCCAACATTCAAAATACAATTAATATTAAATTGGCTGGGAGGTTAAAAGAAACACCCTCAAGGCGGAGACGTTGACTTTGTTTGGCGTTCTAAGCCTCCCTAAGTAGCTACTGTCTTGGCCCTGGGAGAAAAGATAGGATTAGGGTTCCAATGCAATTTCTATAAGCAAGAGAGTCCCCTCGGGGTCTGGAGGAACAATGGGTCTTGAGAAACAAAGAGGTCCTGGAATAAGAGGCATCCATTATATTATTTCTTCAGTAGTGCTGTAAGATATGTGAGAGTGTAAGAATTGCAAGCTGTTTGGCCAGAACCTAAAGCACACCTTATAAATATATAAAATTATGCATGGTATAGAAAAGGTGGATAGAGAATATTTCTTTATCACACAACACTGGAACCAGGGGGCATCTATGAAGCTGATGGGTAGGAGAGTCAGATCAGACAAGGGGAAACATTTCTCCACCCAGAGGGTCAACGGTCTATGGAACTGGCTGCCAGAAGAGGTGGAGACAGCAACCAGCCTAGATGGCTTTAAGGAATGGTTAGACATGGAGGACAGATGTATCAATGGCTACTAGAATGGATGCTTAGGCACATCTTTCAGGCTGGGGGGGGGACAAGCAGGAGGACTCTAGGGCCATTTGCTGAGATTTGAGAGCAGGAGAAGGTTTGCCCTTGTCTCTGCTGAAGATGCCCATGGGCAACTGGTGAGCCACGGTGTAAGATGGTATGCTGGACTGTATGGGCTGTGGCCTGATCCAGCAGGGCTCCTCTTATGTTCTTATGTACCTGATGATCCTCACAAATTCTACGGGCCCAGGATACAGAAATGAAATTAATTCTGTATTTGCCTAGTTGGCTACAACTGCCATTAACTCTACAGAACATTGGTCCTCCTGGAGCAATACGGGTTCGCTTGCAACCACAACAGTACCGCCCAGCTGTGAATAATGCAATGGGAGGAGCACAAGTGTATCTCCTTAATGCTTATTTGGGCACTGCTGCTGTGTTATTTGGCAACATTTCAGTACTAGAAGCATAAGAAGCTAAGAGGAACCCTGCTGGATCAGGCCACAGTCCATGGATGACCAGGGTAACGATGGCTACTAGAATGGATGCATAGGTACATCCTCCAGGCTGGGGAGACAGGCAGGAGGCCTCCAAAGGCCATCTGGAGGGTTTGGAGAGCAGGCAAAGACTTTAGCTTTGTCTTCTGCTTTGATGTGTTTTAGTCCCTTGCTAGAGTTTGTCCATTCTTTTTAGAAGAAGAAGAAGAGCTGGCTTTTCTAGCCTGATTTTCTCACCCATTTAAGAGGACTAAAAGCAGCTGACAAAGCTTCTGTTTTTCTTCCCACAAGAGAACACCCTGTGAGGTAGGTGGGGCTGTGAGAACTCACAAGAGAGCTGTGACTAGCTCAAGGGGCAGAACTGAACCCAGTATTCCCAGATAAGAGTCCAGCTCCCTAACCACTAGGCCAACTGGCTCACATTTTTTGCTTACACTGTTTGGTCCATCCACACCCATTCAGGATGAGGCCAGAATTCCTTCCCTACCTGAGCATCTGCAATGCATTGAATCTCTCCGTTTTCGGAAGCGGTCAGCTCTTCTACCAGGACCGATGGGAAGACGCCAATGTGCCCATTGAACTCCCCCTCCCAGAAGCCATCATCGTCCTGATTCTCTTTGTTCAAGATCCGGATTATTGCTCCCTCTGGAAAGGAGAGTTCGTCGTCGGTCTGTCCCTCGTAGTCATAAAGTGCTTTTACAAAACAGACTGGGAAAGAAACGAGAAATGTCACCGCAGCAGTTTAACAGGATGTTTGAAATGTATCTGGCCGGCATGTGCTTCCTGGATCATTCCTACTGAAATCTCAGCAACTTCTCCTACCGTGGCTATCTGGGTTGGAAGGAGAGATATTTTTAAAAAATGCAACCGCGCAAGGTGCTGAGAACATTGGGCTTGCTTTGTGTCCAGGCGCCTGGTTGTCTGGTCTGAGTCTCAGCTTAGCCATGACCTCACTGGCTCACTATTCCCTAGTCTTAGCCTGCCTGTCTCCAGGATTTGGTCCAACATCTCTATCTCTCATTCTTCTGGCTCTCACAACCACCATGCGATGGTCCAACTGTACGCAGTCAGCTACTGCATTATCTGCCTTTGACACAGAAGATGCTGTCTTCAGGCTCTCCATGAACTTTCGCTAACCCACCCCTACGCTGTTCCAAACAATATTCCTCCTTGAGTTGTTACAAAGTAAGTGGAATACAAGTACTCAAATTAATTAATTAATTCAGAGACAAGTGCCCCCCAGAAGGGCCTCTGCCAACCATCCGCAGGGCAAACCTCCATTGATTTACTCATTCTAAAGAGTGGTGTTTACTGTATTTCATGCCATATAAAGGGACACCGTCTTTCATATTGACTTGCCTGTGCCTTAAGATCTGTAGGGGAGGCCCTTTCTGGTGGTACCACCACCCTCTGTAGCAAAAGGGGTGTGTACCTGGGAGAGGGCCTTTCCAGTGATGGCCCCCAGATTATGGAATAGTTTCCCCCTTGAAGTGAGTCAGACACCTTCACATGTTCAGGGGAGCAGTGAAGATGAACCTCTTTGCCTCGGCCTTTGGCTAAACAAGGAAACAGCTTTTCTTCCCCACTTTCAGGCGCTGTTATCGTTTTAGTATGTTCATTTCACAATTGATTTTTAATGCTGTAACCCATCCCTGGGACCTTCAGTTATAGGGCAGGATAAAAATGCAAACAAGGGGTGTTTTTCCACTGTCACTAGAAGTACCCATTAAGTACCCATTAATGG